>JBBPTG010000033.1:0-195839 GCA_038093975.1 Chalciporus piperatus
GCAAGCCATTATAGTGACCTATATTTAGGAGTTAGTGCCTCTTCCGCCAGCAATCGTATGAACACCTTACCGACGAGAGCGCCCATGAAAGCTAATAAAAACTCCCGACGACAAGAAAAGTGCTCGATCAGAATGCCACAGGTGCGGGACACAACACGAGGATGTGCGAGCGTGGTTCTACTTGCAATGGACTTCTGTCCTCTGTCCAAAATCTTTGTGCAATATGGGAAGTCATGTCGAGTTTGTCAGGCGGCCTCTCGTATGTCCGGTCACCGTCGGGATAGGGAGGCTGGGGGTTTGAATATTGAATTCGCTGCCATTCACATGTGATAGGAATGCCGGGAAGATGAATTTGGTCGTCCCATTCGTGAGCTACTGGCAGACAGTCCCGGAAAATCCCGTATTTATCCTCAGGACCAAAAATCGCTTTCTCGTCCTCAGGAATGTCCACAGGAATGCGAGTGTTGAGCAGGTGATTAATGTCAATGTCGTCTAGCCAGTCACTGGCAGCGGCAGGCCAACACTCCTTCAACATGGCTTGTTGTTGCGTAATTTGCTGGCCAATGTCAAATTTGCCCTCGCAAAGGGTCACAACTGTGCCCTTGCCTTCCATGCCTTGGGCTTGGAAGATCGGGCGAATAGTGGCCAATGTGAGCTCCTCAAGCCCGTCTAGGACCTCAGCATCGACGTCTGTATCAGAAGGATTTGGGAGTGGGGCATCCCGCTCGGCAACGCAGGGTAGAGGTATGGTCACGGTATGCTGTGGTGCGGGGGATGCTACGTTGTATCGACGATTGAACCCCGTCCATATGTCTGTTCCGTGTGAGTAGGCAGCACTAATGGTAAGCAAGATGTGGATGAAAAGGAGAGGCTCCTCGTGGATATTGAAAGGTTTGGTGAATATGGTGCATCCGCGAATGAAGCAAGCAACTGTTAAGTCGCTTCCACAAAGCGACATGCCGACGTAGAAGCGACGGCCAAATTGGCCTGGTGTTGCCAGGCCGGCGATTTCCATCAGCTGCGAGAGCGCGGACTGTTGAAGAGTAGTGCTGGAGGCGTATTTGACCTCGCAGTACGACAAAATGCAGGCAGCAGGAGCGTAGGTGGTGTTCCCAAAGAATCGGTGCACAAGCACAACATCGGGTTTTCTGTTCTCGCTGTTTACAGCTTGAGAATGACTTCGCCATTGGAAATCACTCTCGCGGACTTCATTGTTTGCCCGGAGTGCAGCAGCAATGATCTGACCGGACTATCAGCTTTCAGTGATTTCCTGGTATCTGGCAGTCTCACATTATTAAAGGCCTCCGCGTCCACTGTTTCACTACTACCCGGAGTCCCTGAGTCCAACTTTGTCCAATGTGTCGTATATAGGGATTTCTTTTGGCAGGCAGCGAGGATGCGCTGAAGGGCCAAGGATGGTAGCTCACCCTGGCGCCGATATGGCTCAGGGAGAGCGATGTAAGGGAAGACACTGAGGGGTTGTACGTTGAGGTTGGCCACTGGGCCCCTCACTTCTGCATTGGTGATGGGATCAATCTCGTCGTGCTTGAATGGTTTGAGGGGCATGTTTGAAGGGCGTTGCATTGAACGGATCTTGGAGGACAATGAAAATTCAAGGTGCAGAATGAAGAAAAAAAACTTACTGTGTGGCGAGTGGTAGGCATAGTATCTGCCTCTATCTTCAAGCTGAAGGGATGCACCTCTTCGGCATTTTCCATCCTGGTTGTTGACAGCCCCACCACTGTATCCGAACACAATTCTAGTCTATTGGAGTTGCCTGACTGCTGCACCAACAAGCGAGCTCAGCGAACCTGATAGGGAACGACTAAAGGACGGTTTTCTGTAGTAGGGTAAGCGTGTGCGATAGAAGCGCACGGCCCAGCAACCCCATCCACTGCAGTTGTGAGAGAGAGAGAGAGAGAGAGAGAGAGAGAGAGAGAGAGAGAGTGTGTGTGTGTGTGTGTGTGTGCTCGGCTAACCAGCTCTTCCAGAGAAAAGTTGGTGACCCAGGTGAGTTCAGCCGTGCGAGTTGGTCGCACACGCTTAGAGCTCGGCTAACTCTTCCACTTCCACAGCATGAGCATGCAGGCATTTTACTTTAATCCTGCCGAGGTCAGAGTACTTTTGGAAGGTCTCAGCTCTTTATCTCCCTCTCCACTTTCGGCTGAGCTTCAGGAGCGGCTCAGTAATGAAATCAGCACCCAATTCGAAACAACGCCCGATCAAAATGCACAGCACAGCGAACCGGACGGGGACTCGGAGCCGGAGCACGCTCAGGCTGAACGCCAACGCCGTGGCCAGCCTGAGAGGGAGGGTTCTCCTTGCCATCGGAATGGTTTGGTGATAGCGGTTCAGCCGCAGTGGCAGGCCAGGAGCTATGTAGGCCAGTCATCCTGTATTGGTGCTAACTCATTGCTGTCTGCGCTCGCTGCATCCCATTTCTCTTCGGCGACCTACAATCCCCGCCCGTGGCTCCAGTCCATTCGTGATGCTGCTACACACGCAAGGGCTCACTATGGTATAGGGGTATTTTCCTGATGAACGAGAGTGTGATCCATAATCTCCATCCATAAGGTCCTTCAAATTCGGTCGGGCTCGGAGTGTAGAGTGCTTACTTCACAATCGTACGCCATTCGGGCGGTATAGCGACTAGAAAGTACCGCCGTTTAGAATGGGGAGATAATCAACCATCCGCGCGCCGCGTTGGCACATCCCAGCTTAGCGCCACAACTCTCCGGTGAGCGAACACTCTCTCGCCATCTCCAACTGCTCATCAGTCCTACAGACGAGCATGCGTTTCCCCTTGTCCTGCTTTCCTATGTCAAACACGACACCTTCTCGTTGATCCAAATCTTTGTTGGCGCATTCGTCAACGGCTGAATATCCTAGGCAGTTGACGGCTTCCCCGATAGCTTCCCGTAACTCTCGACTTCGTTCCCCAACCCCACCAGCAAACACGAGTGCGTCAACCCCCCCGCGAAGAGCGAGGTGATACGCCCCAACGTAGTGCAAAATACGATCGAGCATGATGTGGAACGCGAGCGCGTATGTGTTGTCTTCCGAGGCCGATGGTGAAGCCGAAAGGTTGGCCTTTTTAGTGATTTCCCCAAAGTTGGTGGTCCCAGTGAGCGCTTTCCAACCAGTCTGACTATTGAGTATCTCCTCAGCCTGAATCATCCAGTTAAATACAGGCGATGCAGGGATGAAGAGTAGACTGGAAACAAACCTTTGTAATGTGGACTTCTTTGGTCACTGTTGAATCGTAACTCAACAGACTTGAAGCATCACTCATGTAATGGAAAATGAGACTGGGGTCGACATCTCCTGCTCTGGTAGCCCCCGGAAGTCCGCTTAAGGGAGTTAAACCCATGGACATATCGATAGATACCCCGCCCCGAATTGCGCAAGCGGACGCCCCGGCACCGATGTGCAATGCAATGATGTTTAGTTCATCTTCCGCCTTTGAGAAAACGACGTTGACTCGTTAAAATCAATTTCGAGGGGGCAGGAGTCAATACCTTCTGTAAATGTTCCGCAACTGTGCGTTTGATGAAGGCGTCTAACATGTTTATCTGAGCAACTCAAGGACATCGTCTACGAGAAGCCACTCACAGCTTAGACCGTGGAAGCCATACTTCTTCAAACCACGCTCTTGTGCGACTTTCTGGTCGATGGGGTATGTCGATACGTGGCGAGGCATGGCTTTATGAAATGCAGTATCAAAGAACGCGACTGACACGGCGTTTGGGAGCGCCTTGAGACATGCGCTGATAACAGATAGTGCACCTCCATTGTGGCTAACAGATAATTAACAGGAAAAATCACGACCAACAGAACTTACACTTACAGAGGGGCGAGGTCAGATAATCTCTCGATGTGATAGTAAGACTTCTCCGAGATAATGACAGGCTCTGTATAGTCGCCCCCGTGGACGATGCGATGACATATGTGTTTGACCTGTTCACGGTCGATGCTTGCGTCCCTCTTCAGGCGGTCGAGGAAGTGGACGAACGCAGATTCATGATCACGAATGGTGGGCTCCGAGGACTCGAAGTTGGCTCTATCTAAAGTGGTGCTAACGCGATTGAAGGAGATCTTGGCGGGAGGTGACGAGATGGAAGATATGGAAGACGTCAACAGAAGGTGGGGTGAGTTTGGGTCCTGGGGTACTCGCCGGTAAAGCGAGACCTTGAGCGAGGATGATCCTGCGTTAACTGCAAGTATGAGAGACATTCTGACAAGCTGACAAGTCCTAGTCAACTCCACGGAGAGGTTCAGTTGCACCTGTCTAAGTACCTGTCCTGGTTCGGATCCAAACGTTATGGTCTGGACCTTCGGAATCCACCGTCAGCCAGCACTCGTCCACCTCAAGTCCGTACTGCCAAGGTGACGTCATGCCGATGAGACAGGGGATAGCAAATTTGGTGGTGCTGGTGATCTCTTAAGCTGTTTTCGCGCCATGGACGAAAACACCCAAGGACCAATGTTGCATATGATGGGCCAGAACCGGCGACAGATCATCAAAAACAAGAGGCCAGCCTTGTATTTCATGTCGGTAAATTTCGATCTTCAACGTTCAACTCTGCACCTTATCATGGCAGTTGGATCCTGCCATCAGACAACGTGCTGTTCAACCGGCTTGCAAATAGTTCTGATTGCTTTGATTCGTACAATTGACCGTAATACAATACACTGACTTGACTTGACACACTGAAATTATACCGAGGCTTTACTTTTCATTTTTGAAGACAGGAGGATTAAAAATGCCATCGGGATCTAATTGCATTCAACATACACAACGGGGTGAAGCGGAGTCATTGTGAACTCACCCTGGCCGTCGCGATAAATGAATTCTTTATCTTTCGCCGCTAGGTGCATAATGTAGCTAGCTATCTCGTGGGCCTCGGTGGTGACCTTTGCGTTGTACAAGGCCCCTGCGCGGACGGCAGCGGCAGCCACATGATATCGTGAAACGTGGTTAGCAAGCATCATCTAAACAGGATGGTCAGCTCAAGTCGAGGGCATCAGTTTCGCAAAACAGACGTCGAAGGGCGATGTTGTCGTTCCTTCCTCGCGATAACTTGGAATCCTCGTCAGCCATGATAAAGTCAGACAAGGAGTAATAGCTAACCCCTCGATGGAGACCCTCTCGATCCCTACTCGACCGTACATTAGACCTTTCAGCTCGATCGGGTAGCTGTGATAATTGACAATGACAGCTCTGTCTTCCGTGAACAATGTATCAAAGTCTTCATTGCTCAGCGCGTGAGGGTGACTCCCGGGCGGACCGAGGATCATCAGGTCTGTCACGTTAACAACGCGTACGCGGAGCGCGGGGATGAGCTTGCGGAGAAGGGCAGCGGCCGCAATAACCTCGAAAGTGACCTCGGTTCCAATGCCGACGAGGACGCTGAGCGGGTGTCAGGGCCATGCAATAGAGTGATATAGGTCTCGTACACGTCTGGATCCATTCCTTCGTCAACGCTCGCAAATTTCCAGACAGAAGCGCCAGCAACACAATGCTTCATAGCAATCAGATAAGCCATCGTCGACTGAGCTCATAAAACGTACTCGATCCGCTTCCTCTGGACTCAGCCAGACTGTGGTCGGCTGTTTGCTGCCGACCATCAGATTGATGTAATTCTTGGCCCTCAAGCAGTGCGCTATGGTCGTAAGGAAGCAGTTTGCGTCGGGAGGTAGATATACGCGTGCTAGCTTTGGCTTAAGGTTGAGGACAGCACCGATAAACGATGGGTTCTGGTGAGAGAAACCGTTGTGCTCCTGCCTGGTCCATGTCGAGGTTTCGAGAAAGTTGAGGGAGCCAACGTGATGGCGCCAACCAGTCTCGAAAGCCTGACCATTGAAGGTTAGCCGAGGCTCAAAAGCGGGCTACAAGGAGAAAACACGAACCATCTTCGTGAATTTGCTATATTGAACCATCATTGTATGGACGATGCCAAGGAAAGCCTCGTATGATGAGAAAAGGCCCGTCCTTCCTGTTAGCGTGTACCCCTGTAGCATACCTTGGCAGGTGTGTTCGGAGAGGATTTCGATGACGCGCCCGCCCTGTGCGCGGGATGCAACGTCCCACTGGAGGTTTCGCCCAGTGACCTCGAATACAGCATCTAGCTTGTTCGAAACGAGTTCGTCGGGCGAGAAAATCCGGAAGGTAGTTGGGTTACTGGTGCATAGGTTAAGCTCCCTCAATGATCGAATCCAAAACATGTTGAACACAAACCTCTTGATCACGTCGCGAAGATAAGTCCCGATAGTCTTCATACAGCTGGCTTCGCTACCACTCTGAACACCGTACGGCATCCAATCCGGGATAGTCAACGGCTGGAAACCTGCGTTCGCCTCCTTCCTCATGCCGAGTCTCTTCTCCGTTATATCCGGAATAATCTGGGTGATCTCATCCACGGGCGCACCAACTATTTCACCCTTGCCAGTGCCAACGAAGAGCTCCTCAGGTCGATACCCGGCCAACCATTTTTGCAACATATCCAGTTCTTCCGCCGAAGTCTTGGCCTCGGGAAGCGGTACTTGATGCGATCGGAACGAGCCTTCGATGAACTGTCCACGCAACTGCTTAGGGCCTGACAAGCCCTTAGGGGTACGCAGAATCAGCATAGGCCATCGAGGTTTCACGATCGGCTTTCCCGAACGCGCTGCCTTTTGGATATGAGATATCTCGCCGAGGGCCCATTCCATGGCCGACGCAAGGTCTCTGTCGATATTCGCCAAGTCATCCACGATGCAGACCTGGTAGCCATAACCACTGCGCAGGGAATCAGTGACGAAGAGATAACTCAGTTGGTGCCACATCAACGAACCTGAATAGTGCGATCAACTCCTTGTCGTCCATACACCCGAAGATGGTACGCTCCGAGATCTTGAATCCATTGAGATGTAGAATAGGAAGCACGGCGCCCGACTCCGCCGGGTCGATATACTTGAATCCATGCCACGCGGTCGCAGTGGGTCCGGTCTCTGCCTCTCCATCACCTATGATGCATGTAACAACGAGGTTTGGATTGTCCATGACGGCGCCAAACGAAACGCTGAGAGCATAGCCCAGCTCGCCACCCTCGTGGATACTACCAGGAGTCTCGGCATTGATATGGCTGAGAGACATCTCCGAGTCAGAACATTGTGTGTACAAGGCACTCGCAGTTTACCTTGGGAACCCGCCGGGCGTGCTGAACTTTGTAATGAGCCTCGTCAATCCAGCCTTGTCACGTGTATAGTGAGGCCAAAAGGACGAGAGCGAGTTCTCGAGCCACAAGCATGCGAGGATGGCAGGAGCGCCATGGCCTACATCAAGGCCATCGGTAATAAGACATCTCGGAACGGACACAACACTGACCAGGTCCGACGACGAGCAAGGAATCTAGATTGGTCTTCTTGATAATGCGGTTCAAATGGGCATACACGAGGGTTAAACCCGGACACGTCCCCCAGTGGCCAAGAAGGCGGGGTTTGATGTCATCCGAGACGAGCTTCCTTTCGAGGAAAACATTGTCCTTGAGGAAGATCATGGCTGGTGAGGCGCATGAGCCAGAATGCGACATGGACAATAGACAGGGGAGTCCAGGCCTACCTGCAGCGATGTAATTTGCGGCTCGCTCAAACTTGCGAAGGGAATCGAGCTCATCGGGACCAATGACAGCACCGGGTCGAACGCGATAATCCAACATGGAATCTGGGAGGTGGGAGGGGTCAGGGGGCGGGTTTGGCTGAGAGAGAAGTTGAGCAGGCATCGTGAGTTCAACAATGTGGGCAAAAAGTAGACTGAAGCTCGAGACGATGAAAGTTGTTGAAACGCAAGGTACAACAGGAGGCCTGGCACTTTTATACTGCGAACCACAGTGACGCATAAACCACACAAAGTGACGTAGCTCGTGCCATTTCCAGGCAAGGGCTTCCTAGAAAGGGAAACGGCGACTGTGTCGTTACATCTTGGTCACCAGTCTAGTTACTTCTCGTCGAACGAATGGCACGAGACATTTCTAATCCTATCAACACAGCGCTACCTGCAATAGACCAATCAGCCAATATTTCCGAGTATATGCGAAACCAGATATGTTCACCTAATCATCTGGTTCCCACTGATCATCGTTAGATCATCGACGTCGAAATATCATTCGGACTCGGATTTCGCTTGTACATACCAACTCGTCTAAGCCAAGTTCTCCCTTCAGAAATTCAACGACATCCTTCTCGTCTTGTTTGACCAGGATCTTCTCATCAATCGTGTAGCTGCCACACAACTCAGTCGTGTGGGTCCAAAGGGTCAACACATCGGAAAGAGTGGATGTTCGACACATTTCGCCAAATGGCACACTGCCTCGTGCAGCGTGTCGGTCGTTGGTGGGTTCATGTCGGTAGTAACGGTTTAGGCCAAGTTTCGGCTGTACAGGACAGCAAGGTCGACGATGAGAATTGCGAAGTGGAGCAACGGTCTGCGTAGGTCTGCGTCACTAACCTCAGTGGTATTCGTTTGGGCCGGCAGTTGTGCCATAGTAGAACGCCGTGCATTCAAGTTGCGGCTTCTAAAGCAACGGATGTGACCGGACAAGCTGGCGTTCAAGTTGTTGGCCACGACGTTCGAGTTGGCTCGGGTAAGCAAACAAAAAACGGGTTGGACATAACTTACTAGGATGTCGCTTGAACGTGTATGCGAACCAGTACTTATGTATACCATGTTCTCTGATGCTACCCCTAGTCCATGGCGATTATTATTAGTAACTACAATGTCCCAATATCCAGCGAGATGTAGCAAAAAAAAGAACAACCAGTAAACCACGCGAGAACATATCAAAAAGTCCAGTCCAAAAGGGTATCATGATCGTTGCATGCTATAGTATCCATACACCAGCGCAAACAACCGTGAGCAGCGAAATATAGAGTGCAGCAGCCGGCGCTCGTAGCGTCTGAGCACTACTCCACCCTGGAGGTAATCCAAGAACGACAGACGGTTCCGAAAGATGATACGTGGACGTCACGATGTCTCCTCGTGCGTCAGTCACGATGAGGGTATAGGCGTCCGAAACGACGGGTAATGCACTGGCACCCATCGCAGGCGTAACAAGCAGTGGCATGTAGGTGCTCGTCGCGAGTTCCGAGGCAACGATTTCACCAAAGGTCGCAGGGACGGACGTATTGAAAGCATAGGGAGGTATCGTGTACGTTGGAGTTGGGAGAAGGTAGTTGGGTAACGTGGTGGGTATGGTGGCAGACGGAGAGGCGAAGAATGCAGACACGTAGGCGGGCGACTCGACAGTAGCCGACGAGTTGCGGAGAGGATATAGGCCAATCATCGGAGGTTGGACGTTGTCAATGCCATAGCTATACAAGTGAGGGAGTGGAGATACCTGGGGATTGTCTCGATGCTTACCTCCACACAGAGTATACAGTACGCAAAAACGGGGTTCCTGGGAAACGTTTTAAGCACGATTTTATGTGTAGCACTGTAGCCTTTCGGCTTACCGAGTTGCCAATCAATACCATCTGAGCTGGGCGGCGAAGCCTTCGGCCAAGACAAACATAGAGTAGGATTACCTGTTGTCGGACCAATGATATAGTCGGTCGGCTGAAGAACAAACTTGGTCCCATCACTATGACACTCGTTAGAGTGACAATTTGCGGAAAGTGACCATTGCGTACCCGAAGCTAAACGACATGATCGCAGACGAGGTGCAAGGTATTGCCCATTGTCCACCTGAGCAACAATGAGTGCGACATTCAAAATACTAGCCAATACGCATACTCACTTTCATCGACGAGTCGGCTGTCCGGGAAACGTGCATACAGTCGCGTCACCTACGAAAAGAAAGAGTCGAGTCCAGTGGAGCATACATCATCGCCCGAGATCACTTACATCCTGGTAGGGGCCATACAACCCGGGAGTACCTCTATAGAAATAGTCGCTCAGTATCCAATAGCCCTTATAAAACGCAACAACCCTTACACATCCAAAAGCGCGATCGATGAATTTCCAGTGGGCCCAGGATACGTGGGTATCGGGGTCATTTCACTCCCATTGACCTATCAACCGTTCAGTCATTTCAAGCACCAACGTCTCAAAATACACACCGCGAAACTCGTCACATGGATTGCCCAGTACATATATCCTGACGTATTCTCCTGCGTGCCTACCGGCGAGAACGGAACCACCTCATTCCACACGACCTCGCTGGTGTTCCGTACGACCGATACATCAATAGCACCTGTAAGTCTCGGAGATCTGAGAGACCCGTCGACCGAGTATCATAGAACCCCTTGCTCACCGAATGCAAGGGTTCCCGTGGAATTTCGCGTCAAGCTCAATCCAAAAATGGGAGAATCGAGTATGCCTTGTTCACACAAACTTGCAAGGAAAGGCGTGGCTGCATAACCACACGCGTCAGCAACGAACGCGCCCGCAGCATCAACATCGACACGCGGGTAACAACGGATAGAACACACACCATTGGAAGCGGCCGCATATATTTCCGACAGCCTCGAGAATCCCAGGCCGAGAACGCCACTAACATCATCGTCCAGCGTGACATTCGAATTCGTCACCACGCCTACAAACGTTCGCGCGCGCGCGCGATGGGAATGAGTGTGATTGATCGGGGTGGCACCACGATGAAACATTATGTGTTTGCTTACCGAACGCTTGATTGGGTACGGTGACATTCGAGACCTCGACTGACTCTCTCGCAACAAAACCTGACGCGCCTTATAGTATCCACGCAAGTCAATATGGGGAATACAGATGCCATGGGTATACAGAGAACGAGACTGAAAACACTCACTACTGCCATCAGCGTAACTGAGATTAAACTCGGTAGCATTGTTGTTGACGGACACGAACGTCGGAGATGCATATGTCAAGGGGTATCTTGGCACCGCAGAACAGGGTTTAGTATTACATTCCGTCGATACCAACCAAACTATCAAGACAGTGTTAGCAATGAGAAGACAGTATGAAAGATTTTCGACGTACAGTCAGACGACCCGGTGTCTATCGACGCGCGAAAACTGACGTTGCCTGCTTCAATAACGGTGTAGTACGTGCTTCATTGAAGGAAACGTCCATGAGCGAGTCTGTTCCACGCGTAAAGATGACCTGAACCGATCCTTACCCGTCATCAGCCAATGAGACGGGGGAAATTCCACTGCTGTTCGGTCCGGTACTATTCGACTGAGAGGTATTCGGGGCAAGTTGGCCTATTTGCAGAGTCGGCACCACCTGAGATAACCCTGCTACGACCGGCCCCAAGCAAAGAGCAAGCAAGGAAAGTGAGAACCAGCTTGACATCATGATCCTTGCTGGCACAGGCATCTACGAAAGCCACATTCGACGAGTCTCGGAGCTTGAGTAGCAAAATGGTAGTTGGGAAGAAGTTGTCCAATTGGGATACTGGTACAATAGAGTCGTTGTTGCCGCACTAGCTGCGGTGCTAAACATAACGTACCGATGCTTGGTGCTAGACGACCGTTGCGTTCGAGGTGTTCATTGAATTTACCGACATTGCAAATTGTAGGCCTTCGTAGGCGCAAAGTTATGAATTCGTCATCAGAGTCCGCTCAATTCGTAGATGTCTAGTATCATAGGGCAGACAGTATTCGAGGACTGTAGGAAAACAGGTATCCAGAAACACACATAACTACACGAGTAATACATCCAAAAATTCCAGAACGAACAAGGTCACATGGGGGAAGAGTACGCCGTAATTAGACTAGAGTCAAAGACGAAAAACGCAGAAGAAAACGAGTGACAGGGGTGGCAGATTGAATATGGGATAAGTCAAAAGATGAACGTCTTAAAGATAGGTCAAAGTGTCCCCAGGAGGATGGATTACCGCTTAGCAAAGACCTTTTTGAGGAGGGCAAGTACCTTGGGCACGTTCAGCTGAACGTACTCGAGGTCAAGCAAATGCTTGTTATCCTTTTGCTATTCCACTAGGATAAGTACCGTGGCTGGTGTTCAAGCATGGGCACATACCTTCTCCAGTAAATCATCAATCTTCAAGTCCATCTCCAGGATCGCTTTCTCGCGTCCTTTATAGTGTAACGAGATGATGAACGTTCCGGGGCTTGGCGAGGTGATGTTAAAGTAGATGTTCGGACGACTACGTGGTGTTTAGAGTCGGCAGACGAACTTTGACGCAAAAACTCACCGGTTGTCGGGGACATTGCTCTCAACGATGATCCCTTCCTTCTCCAACTGTGCGTGAGTGAACCGATAGGGACCGAGGACAGCACTCTTCGAAGGCTTCCTCTCCCTCCCACCGACAGTAACAACACCGACACCGGTCGTACTGCCCTTATCCTTGGAAGCGGTTAACCGAACGTTTTGTAGGTATGCCTTGTACTGTTCAAGCTGCGAACGCAAGTAGCTGTTGTGATCGCAGATGGTCTTGTAGACGGCCTCCAGAGACTTGGTTTCAAGCACCACCTTGTCCCGCAGGTTACCCAGGTGGACAAGCTCGGCTGCAACCTCGTCCTGCATGAGTTTGTAGCCATCCGACTGCTCTATGACCTTCAACTCTTCCAGCTCACGCAGCATCTCCTTGACTTTGATGCCTTTGCGCACGAGGGTGGCGTCTTTGGTGGTCGCAGCGCGCTCAGCTAGCGCTGAAAGGTTGTAAGGTCGCTTTTCAGCAGCATGAGGGAGAGAACGGATAAGTTGGACGAGGATGGACTTGGTCTCCATGTACAACATATCACTTTGGGAAATCGAATCCATAAGTGCCGTGTGGAGGTCTTGAACTGGAGTCTCCCAACGGCTGTAAAGGTTTAGTTCAATGGTACGGTTTTCCTTACGGGGAACCTGAGGTGGAGCAGCACCAAGTTCATCGGTAAGAATACGCAGGTGTTGTTTATCGTTCGGTGACTGTACGGCATTGAGCGACAGTTGTACTCGGAAGCAAAATCACTCACGAGGGTCTCAATATGTTGCAGAATCAACGCGTGAGTGTTGTACAGTTCGTTCATGGTGATATGGATCATAAGGTCCTTCTTAGAGAGTGCCATGTATTGGTCCATCTAGATGGACAAAGTCATCGAAAGGTCTCGAGTGTCAGAAAAACAAGTACGCACCTCCAATGTGTCATAGAAGTCTCCAACGTCACACAGGCTGTTGAGGAATTGGTTGATACGCGCTTTGTTGTTCTCAACGAATGGATTCAACGTGATCATATACGCTTCCTTTGCGTAGGAGGGCTTATTCGCGAGGTTTTGAAGCATCTTTGCGATCTGTAGATTGCCGAGAGGTCAGATGGAGATTATGACTACGAATGGAGGCTCACGAGTGTTAATGTCCGCCGAGGGTGCTTCGCGGGCACGCCATCAACCAACATGTACGCCTGCGGCGTCACGATTGCAGGATTGATGAACCGCAGGAAGAAAAATCCGCCGATGAGAGAGCAAATCGCGTAATCGGTAGCTTCTGGATATTTACGCTAAGGCGGCTTGTCAGGAGGTGAGAATGACAAGGGTGAGGAAGAAGCCATACGCGAGTCAAACTTCTGATTTGTTTACAAATCCACCGAATGCCATAGGGGACGCTTTCCATGCTTTCGATGATGGTGACGAGGAAGCTGTTGGCGATTTCCATGAGCATGGTCAGACGTGGTGCGATGATAGCCTGGACGTCAGCGTTCTCTGCGGCGACTTCGGGAGGAACACCGCGAGGAAGATTTGGTGGTAGTGTGCCCGTTTCTTCCTCGATTTGGTTGATCATTTGTTCATATACCTGACGAAGTTGTTGATCCAGGGCGGAAATGATTCATGAAAGCGGTGGAGATTACCTTGACAGGGTTTATTTCGAGATTGAGATCTTTATGTTCTATGAGACTGTTGATGCGCTCTGCAAGAACGCCTTTGAGGTAACTTTGACCGGGGCCACGGCGAGTATACGTGGTCATCATACGAGAGACGGGTGTGTTGGCTCGCAGTAAGGAGCCAAATTCTGTTGCCGTTTCGAACTGGGCAGATAGCACGGACTGGAACATGGTAAGCAGCAAGTGCTCTTCGCGACTCTCGTACTGGTTACCATACAAAGTGAACATGACAGTCTGAAGGAGGGTGTCGATTTCGGACAGGCTGACGAGTCGACAGAGGTTGGCGATATGACGGGGCTCGGATTGGAGGAGGAAAAAAAGGTTCGAATATTGTTGCAACTTGCGGTCATCGGGGTAGTGGCCCTCGGTCGGATCGACGTCTTCGAGTGTTCGCTCTACTTCACGTTGCTAAATATCGTGTAAGAGAGATCGTAAGTGAGTTGGGAGAGGTACATGGACGCACTTCGTCGGCTGCCATACGGTTTTGAATGAGAAGGGCTATCCGAGAGTCGAGATAGCGAACGTCGCGCTCGAGGACAAAGTTTTTCTTTGACTGGGCCGAAATCTTTCCCTTTAAATCTCGCAAGCGTTTCTGTGCTGTTTTGAGGTGTGAAAAAGGGTGAAAGTGGGGAGGGAATATGGATGGTTACGGACCTCTTGCCAAATCGTCCTCTACTTCTACGTCCTGTTCAGCGGCCATGCTGAAGAGGGCGGTGACGCTATAGCGGTTGTTGTTCCTATTCGTGAGACGCCTGCCCATTGCTGAGGCGGGCGAGGTTGGTGTGTCGACGTAAGACATGATGAGATAGGGAAGGGGTGTAGCGCTCGAAATTAGAATGCGCTGACACTGGAACGGGTTGTTCCAAAGATTGTGAGAGGCAGCACCAGTGCGGGTTGAGGGAAAGGAGAGAGGGAGAGGGAGGTATGAGGAGAAGACGAGCGGGAGATGAGAAACAAGTGACTGTCCGAACGTGGTTATGAGAGAGTGGCGCAGAAATCCGAACTGAGCAACAAATCAAATTCGTGACAGATGTCGTCAGTGTCTAGTCAACTACTACCACTGAGTACTGACTACTACAAGGACTACTAGCATGCCAAACCATCTGAGCATACCAACCAAAAAGACTTATAACCCACAGATCCGTATTGCTGTCCGTGATTACCTCGATAAACACACAGAGGACCACCCAGATGCCTACAAACCCGACATCGCTCAATGGGAGACTCTCAGAGCTGCCTGCATCTCAGACACAGTCCGCGGCGATCTCATCAATCCATTCATCACGTACGTCCTCTCCATCCCCTCCCCTCCGGTCTGACCTCTCCTAGCTATCACGCCCAACTCGTCTTTGTCCTCACAAAGCTCCCTTCAGATGTCCGTCCAGTCCCCCACTCTCCGTGTTTTCTTCTTACTCTATCACACCTTAGATCGGTCTCGAGTTTGCTTATGCCCATGCCTTCGCGTCCCCATCGTCCATTCCTGTTTCACTCCGTAGTTTGACCTTCGAGAAGACCGCCACTTTGTTCAACTTGGCCGCCCTTTATTCTCAATTGGCCGCATCCGAGGACAGATCCACCCAAGACGGTCTAAAGCGAGCCAGCGTGTATTATCAGGTCTGTCGCGATCCGTTTGTTCTCACCTCTCCTGCCTTGACTTGACCCCCAAGAACGCTGCTGGCACATTCGCGTTCCTCCGTACCGTCGCGTTGCCCAAGCTCAATATCCCGCCAGATGCCAGTGAAGCTCCCTTGGATCTAACCCATCCATTGATTCAGAGCTTGGAATCTACAATGCTCGCCCAAGCCCAAGAATGTGCATGGCAACGCGCAGTCGCAGGCAAGTGGCGTTATGCCCGTACGCTCGTGCTATCCTCATCTGTCTCGTGACAGACCAGTACAAGAATAGTCTGATCGCAAAATTGGCAGCCGGCGTGGCGTCTCTATATACTGATTCCTTGGACTCGTTACGACCGGCTCCTTCAGAAATATCCGAGAAACTACCTTCAGTAATGTTGCAGGTATCTCAACGCCGAACTCACCATACTCATGCCATCGCAAGAATTGGATGTCCCATCTCGAAACGAAACAACGTCATTTCCGCGCAGCAGCACAATACCGAAAGAGCGTAGACGAACTCGAAGCCAACAAGTCTGCACCAACTACTCGACTCTCTTCTCGAGTAAATTAACGATCTTGCAGATATGGTGACGAGCTACGACGGCTGATCGACGCAGAGGCTGAAGCCAATAAGGGATACACCGTCGCCAAACGCGGCGGCGTTGCCCCTACAGTCTTGGGCGACATTAAGGTATCACATTCCTGCTGCATTAGATCGTATGTGTCCCGACGTATGTCAAGTCTCTGCTAGATGTCTTGCAGAAAAACCTCGCTCGTGCCGAACGCGACAATGATCTCATTTACCACAAAGACGTACCTCCTTCGACCGCAATCACGCCCATTCAGGAAGTCATCATGGTCCAGAGTAATGTGCCACCCGGTTTATCAGACCCGAAGAGCGTGATAGGCAACGACCACATCCTCTTTGGAGAGTTGCTCAGCTGGGGAACCAGGGAGGCTGTTAGTACGTCAATTCTAGCTGTCACTGTGTCGCGGTATTCGATCGCACTCCAGACATCTACAGCGACAACAAGCAGGCACTCATCAAAGAACGAATCATCGACTTTGCACAGGAACTTGACGACGAGGTGGATCGGTGCGTGCGTCTCTGTCTATTACTAACTCGTGATTCACCGTTGTCGTAGAACTCTGCGTTCCTTGAACCTTCCCTCAGCGCTCGAAGCACTGGAACGCCCAATTGGACTACCTCCAAGTTTGCTGAAGAAAGCTGAAGAAGTGAGATCGGAACAAGGTCCCGAACGAATCGAGGCTTCCCTCGACGATGTCGAACTCCTGGCTCGACGCGCCATGGCGGTCCTGGACGAGGTTCGATTTTCACCATTCTCTCACATCCTCTTGTCAACCCGTAAACTGCAGGCGATGGATGTGTTGGATAGCGAAGCCTCCGAGGACGAAGCAGCGCGGCGAGGAATGCCAATGACAAGACCACCCTCACACGAAGCGAACCGGGACCTCGTTCAGAAACAAGAGCGATACAGGAATATCCTCATCGATGCTACACACAGCGATCTAGTCGTTCGCAAGAAATGGGACGAATGGGAGAACGCCATCTTGCAGCTGGCCTTGGATGAGGTATGGGCACGCCAATTCGGTCCCCCCCACCCCCCAATCTGACTCGTGATATCTTCCTATAGGAAGAACTCGAGGCGCTAGTACCCTCTTCCACTGTATCAGCGGTCGGGAAGACGCAGACGGCGGGTAGTCAAACTCAAACCCATGCTCGCGCTCTGCGGGGTCTTTTAGAATCCCTCGGCGACATTCGTCACAGTCGCAGAGAGCTCGTCTCGAGAGCACAACGACGGGCCGAGGTGGATGATATTCGACCTATGATTATGACAGCAGCCGGAAACTTTGAGCGTGATGCTGAGATCACGCCTGCGATGTTTGCGGACGTCTCTGACGAGGCGCTTGCCAAGTACGACAGGTTTATTCAAGGGCTTGTGGAGGGTCAGAAGAAGCAGGAGGGACTCCTCGAGGCTATCAAGGTTCGTTTTCCCGCTTACCATCCCCTCAGGCTGTCTCTCACAGGGAGTGGTCATCTAGTCCACGAACGAAACGTTTTTGACGTCTAGGAAGGAGGATACCTCTGTCAAAGAGCGCGAACAAGCGCTACAAGACCTCGACCTCGCGTATGCCAAGTACCGCGAAATCACGCGCAATCTAGAAGAGGGACGTAAGGTGAATTCATTTCTCTTCTGTTTGCCGTCATGGGTGCTCAGCCAAGGACAGTTTTACAATGACATGACGATTCTCCTCACGCGATTCAAAGAAGCGTGTCGAATCTGGAGCAATGCGCGAAGTCACGAAACACAGTGAGTTACAGAATATTCGCTGCTTCAACTTGTCGCTCAGTCGTTCTAACGCTCTTTCACTTAAGGTCGTTCTACCGCAAGTTCTCCTCGTTGTCGATCCGGGATACAGCTGTCGTCGAGAAAGCTGGCGGAGACAGACCACCAGCACCTCCCGAGACTCCCCGACGTGTTGCAAATCTGCCCACTTTATCCTCTGCGGCATGGGTGACAGAAGAATTGCCCCCGCCGCCGTCTTAAAGTGGATTATAATGAGGTCTCTATTAGTGCCTTTATACAGTGTAGCCTAGTAATCGGTCCTTCAAACATGTCCGTGAAATTCCCATCATCGGTGAAGATCTGCATCCTAGGAGTGGAAAAATCGTCTGGGTATCTACTCTCCTGCGATTTGCCGTTGAAAGTCCTCGTCATAACCGATACATTTCATGCACCATACCAGGAGGACCTAGAAGTCGGTCCGCGACGCGTGAGGTTACAACCGAGCGAAAGTCGAGGAGATACCTACACAGTGACCCGCATCGAATGCTTGATGGACCTCCTCGGGGGTCACCCGGAATTTCTCCTCGACTGCTTCAGCCAGCTCTTCGTTGGTAGGAATCCTGCCAAGCCTCTTTGACAGCCCAATCTTTGCCCGGATCACTTGTCCCCACCCTTGCGTTGTGACCTTGGTAGTCCATGTTTGCTTGACCTAATCGCAAACGTCGTCACATAATTGACTAAACCCCACGGAAATCGTGATTTACCTTTGGCGGTTGTGATTTCCACTCGTCAGGGGTGAGACAAGGTGCTGGCGTACACCGATATTGCCCCACATATAGCCACTTACTCGTCTTCAACCTGACGATGACGCGCTCCGTCTTGGGCCACTCATAGGCTTCTGGCTCGACAGAAGAAGCAAAAAAGAGTCCAGGGGCACCTGGCCACTGAGGTGCGTTGGGGTTGAATAATAGGTTCAAGTACATGAAATCGTCCAGGCCGTGTTGTTGCACGAGATCTTGCCTGATGGTTGGGAATGTAGACTGAGTATTACCTCCCCATCGCTTGGAGGTAAACTCGCGGGTGGTGGTCACATCCCTGATCGCAGGATCGAGGTCAACGTCCCACGAGGCAAAGTCGATGAGTGCCAGTCGACAGTTGACGACCTCTTCAGAAAGCGCTTCCTCTTGTTTGATTTCGACCTTTCCCTGTTGATGCAAGTCGTGTTAGAAAAACACGGATGGTCGTACGGGTAATAAATGTGTCGAACGTGAAGGATTCTCAGCTGGTGTTTCTCCTCCTCCTTCTTGATAGAGAATTGTCGTCGTCTTTCCTGCTCTCTGATGACGTCACCGAGATTCTCCTCGATGTAAGTCGTCGCGTCTTCGAACAGGGGTGGGTCATCGCCAAAAAGTATTCGGCGGGTTGGGAGAACGACCTCCAGCCTCCCAGAGCGTCCGAGGCGTCGACGCTTTGGCGGAAGAACGTCGCTCTTGGAATCTTCCTGTTTGGGGAGTTGGAAAAGAGGTTCGACGGGTTCGGTTTTGATGATCTAGATACATCAACACTCGTTAGTGATCGCTCACCGTAAAGACAAAAAAAAACGGTCGGAACCATTGGGAGAGCCTGCCAGACGATGTGACTACCACGAGTCGCTGTGGATGGGGCAACGACGTTCGTACGTACGTAACTAGGGGTAAGCGAGCCTGAGTGGCAGCCTCGAGGGGTCTCGTTCGTACCCGATCCATCATGGAAGATATACCTTCTGCTTGGTGTAAATGGTATTTCGCGGACGGGAAGTTATTGCCCCGTCAGAATCATGTCATGGATGCTATCGATTCGGATGACACGCGACAGCGAGACGGCTGAATGACTTTGTAGTAAGTTTAAGGCTATGTACAGGCTTGAGACCGGCGTTCTAGCTTGCCAACCCGCCTCAGAGATGTAGAGGAGACCTAAGCTCAGGGGCTGCGGGTGGTTTCAAAATAAAGCCCCTCAACTCCTCAAGCTTGAACCTGTTACATACCTCATTCAACTTGAACTCGCCGGGTCACACAAGTTCGGAATGGTAGATTTTGCCGTCATCCAGATCATGATTGAAATTCACAACGTTGCTTCTACCAACGCCAGTGAGTTCGCTCGTGGTTCATTCTTGTGTAGTTCAGTTGTAGTTCTGACCACGATGTCATGATGCAGTGTCTGCGAACTGGACCGACAACTTGAACGACCGCAGTGGCTGCGACCCCTCGCTGCTGACGCAAGAGCAAGGAGAAGCTTCGACGCGCAAACCAGACCTCTTCCTTGTCGGCGTTCGTGATGCTTGTGCTTCAGAAGGGGGCATATATCAATTGGAAGATCTTTTCAAAGTAGCGGTAAAGCCTCGCCAAGGTTCCTTTAATTGGCCCCTCGTCCGTCCGGTCGTGGAGTGCAAGACATCCGAAAGAAAAATGGCAAGCCCATTACAGGTGTATACATGCGAGTCAAATACCCGAAATCCAGAACGTGGTAGTAGTGATGATGGTCTTGTCGCTAAACTCTTCTGGGTGGAAGAAACGTGCAAGAGTGAACCCGACATCTTGAAGAAAGTGTACTACATAGAAAGCAACGAGGATCTCGAGGAGCATGTCTCGGACGTGGTGTGCTACCAGGTATCCAGCGCCGCGATCCAGCACCATCTTGATATAAAGACTGACCGAGCTCGCGTTTTCCACGTGAGCGTCTTTCGGAAATTGAATCCAATCGTCACTCTTGTCGGGGATGATTTTTTGCGCACATGGTGGGCAGCGGTGAAGTGTGAGTGATGTCTTGCAGCATGCAACCAACTTATATTGACTCCTCAAACAAGGTCATCTTGTTCTTTGGAAGAACGGCGTTTACCACCGAGACGTCAGCCCACCCAATCTCATGTTTTATGTGAAGGATGGGATGATTATTGGTGTCCTGAACGACTTTGACTTGGCGTCGATCGAGGACTCGGATGGCCCAATTGGAACTGAACGTACCGGCACGGCCCCATTCATGGCGATGGATCTCCTCCAGAAACATCGAAAACACGGGTATGAACATGATGCAGAGTCCTTCATCTGGGTCCTGATCTGGATTTCCCTTCGCTATGACGACGGCGTGCTTCGCGAGAAGGATCGACCGTTGGACGAATGGCCGAAAGTGCACGCGCTTTTGTGCCGCCACAAAAAGTGGAACTTTTTAGCAGATGAGAGACCGCGGACCCAGGAGGCCGGTGTGGGCCATGAAAGAAATTGGCAGGCAGCCTACGCGTGCATGCAAGCATTGTGTTTTTTCAGGACTCTCGTCAAATATTCTCTTAACCCAGGTCAAGTTTTGGAGGTGGATGCAGCATTTCAAAGACTTCTTAACGAACCCATTGCTTCGTTCCTACGGTAGCAGATAGGCGCACATCATCGTGTCAATTTTGGTCCTTTAATGCCACAAAATGAAATGTATATCTGCAATCTAACGAAGAAATTTGGATGAGCGAAATTCTAAAGATGAATGGACTTGTTTGGAGTACAATTGATCTCGGTTGCCGAATCTCGAGAGCCATTTGGCGAGAACGGCCATTTGTAGGATGCGCATATTCCCCTCGAAGCATTCGATCTATTAGATGTTGGATCTCACCATTCGTGCGATCGACCCTTCTCTGGTACCACCGCATTCGTACAATTGAGCGCGGCCGAAGACTGAGGTTGCTAGATATCTTCCGGTAGCCCATATAGTTGTAGCAATTTGAATGGATTTTTATTTTTTTTATTTTTCTGAATTTGAAACACAACTCCCCGTCTTGTAACGAGCGCTCCTATACATATAGCCCGAGGTTACGCAGCAAGCAATGAAATCCTCGGATATCAAGGAAAAGGAACCTCCTCCTCCCTACACTCCTCAACCACCACCTCCATCAGGGTTTCGTATCGCTCTCAACGCCACCTCCACCTTCCCAAGCTCGACTTACACCAAAGACCCCCCTTGCTTTGACACAGACGGTACATCCCCCGTCTTTCTCGGTTCCGCAATATTCCACAACGCCGTTCACCCATGTAAGATTGCACCACGTCTGACTCCGGTTTGCCGTGTTTCATATGGAGGGTCGGAGGTGGAACATCAGGGACGATATGATCTCCTGCCGTTCGACCATGCTACCATGGAGTGGGTGCCCACTAGCTTTGGTCGTGTTCCAAACCATCGTCGGCCGGTGTTGGGTGGTTACGAGGAGAACGGTGCCAATCTCTACCATGGAATGGCTGAAGTATACGGCGTGAGAGTCCCAGGGAAAACTGGGGAACACCTAGTAAGTACCCAACTTTCTGAACTGCTGGAGGCAGTCTAACGACACGTCAGGGAGGGTGTAATGTAGCATATGGCGGGGCGGAGCATGTCATCACTCACGGGTATCATATATTGTAAGTGAAGTGCTTGGGCTGCTCCCATTCCGTAGATTGACTGGAGGTCCGCAGATGCTGGAGATAGCAGACATACAGACGTTCAGCCTGATGTACATCTACAGTGTCATGTTTTTATGATTGTATTCGTATTCGTTCCCTCCTCTTGGCCCAGGGTAGTGCTGATGTGGTTGTCTGCTCACGCCAAAGTGAGTCTCAAGCAAAACCTAGATGACGACGGCACCGAGGCCGAGATATTTTGCACCAAGAGCGTACACCACGTGTCTAAAGTACCAAACGTTACACCATCACCGTGCTCCCTCAACTGGCTGTGGTTGGTTCTGCTGTACAGATTGCTGAGGTTGCAACATCCCAGCTCCCAAAGCTTGGGTCCGGAAAGCCAGTCCGCGGGTCTTTTCGATGACGGATTGATATACTGGAAGTGGCGACCGATGGATATCGATCACGTTCTGGGTGAACAGTCCCGTGAGCCGTCTGTATAGATATCGGTCCTACACTGGAAACACGCACCTTTTCTAAATCAATCTTTGCATCTGCGCCCATCCGAGTCTCACGGATGAGGTTGACGATCCACTTCTCCCCTTCGTCCTTGGGTAAATTCAACCGCTCTGACAGATCCCTGCAAGTGTAAAAAAATTAGAGGTGCGGTAACGCATCTAGCCCATGACAGACGCACCCAATATCGATGCGCTGATGTATACGGCAGTATGCCTCGCTAATCAAGTAACGCGCATTGTCCAAGAACTCCTCTCTAAACTCTCCAAGGAAGAAATCGTCTCCCACGACGCGCTCTGCCACCGTCAACTCCCGTTGGGCAGCTTCAAAGTCAAATTCGACGTAAAGTTCCTTCAAGAAGGACGTAACAGGATCTTGATATTGGTATTCTTCAGTCTGGATGACTTTGACGACCTCCCGGATGGAATGCCGCACGCGAGAAGAGGCGTTCGTGTTGCCAGTCGCCGACTTTCGGGAGAGAATGGCAGCGGTTGCGATGTATCGCAGAACCCAGGGGGAAGATGTCTGAATGGTGTTGAGGTAGGTGGGCGAGAGGAAAGTCTCGAGGAGGAGGGTGCGTCCTTGAGGATGGTTGAAGTACACGAACAAAGACCAGTGTACGAGCCATGTCCGCGAGTGCAACTGAGCGAGTGCGGCAGACTCGGTTGAACTTGTCAAAAGAGATGAGGGTGATCGAGAATCGACGACATCTCGGAGGGTGTTCAACTCCTCGAGAGCAGTCTCCCATTTTCCAGTGAGGATGTCTGAGGCGAGTTTTCCCCAATGGGCGGAGGTGTTGAGATCGGTATCGGTGGAGAGCACCCGGAAGTGGTACAAGTAGTCAGCTGCACCGCTGTAGTTTCCATACGTGTATTGGAACTGCCCGAAGTTGTACAGCGCTGTGATTTGGTCCAACGTGAGCTAGGGAAGGGGGTAAGTCACTGGCGCAACAGGAGAAGGTACACATACGTTGTAGTTGTCTTTGAGATACTGCAGGTTTTGATTTTTATCTTGGCGAAGTGCCTGTGCGACGTCTGGGTTCTCGATCACATCGAGGACGGCCTGAGCCTCTTGCTGCAGGCGTTCGTTGGTGGAGACAGCCTTGTCTCGCTTACCCGAAAATTCTGTCGGATCGCAGTCTCAGATCGAGCTATCAGAATGAGATCTGAAGAGACACGGACCTTCAGGGATCTCCTCGTCTGGGTGCAGCTGTTCGAACAAGCTGACGGCGTAATCGACCATGTTGGTACCCTTTGCGAGTTCATACTGTGCAGCTTGAACTTGTTCGACGGGGAAGAGGGAAGTCTCTACTAGATGGGCCAGCAAAGGGAACGCCAGATGACGATCCAGGTAGGGGATTATCGTTTTTGTGAGATCGTACTCTGCCATTCTGCTCGACGCGATGATACGGGAGGCCTCTCACCGAAATTTTGAGCAGGGTTAGATGACACAGCCACACCACGTCCTAAACAACCACGTCGTCCTCGTCCGGTTCGTCCTCAACGTGAACTACGATGACCGCAATCACTAGAAACCTTCCTTGGTTCATCGCCGACCTCGGGAAAGCAATCATAGGTCAAGTACGTCCCTACATCGATCTCTGCTCTGTGCTTGCCTGACCAGCTTTTCAGAAATGTTACGCTTCGCTTGTCGAGGACCTCGACATCTCTGACGTGGAATGCCTCAAATACTCCCTCTCCAAGGGATTGGGTCTCGGCATCGTCGTCGGCGGATCTATCATGAAAGTTCCCCAGCTAATGCTCAGTAAGTTACCCTTCGGTCCCACCACACCTTGACCTCATCCTACCCCCTGCCCAGTCCTCTCCGCGCAGTCCGCTCGAGGCCTCTCTTTACCCGCCTACATCCTCGAAACATTCGCCTACGCCATCACCACTGCATACTCCTACAGGAACGACTTCCCATTCTCCACCTACGGCGAGAACTTCTTCCTCACCCTTCAAAATACCCTAATCACCTTTTTAATCGTCTACTTCCCCTCGACGCCCCTTCGCAAGGCGCAAAATACCGCAGGAAAACTTGCCATCACAGCCGTAGGAACAGTCGCTTCCCTCGCGGCCCTCTATTCTCTCCCCAGGGAATCGCTCGCGCTCCTTCAACTCGGAACGCTCCCACTCTCCTTGTTCTCCAAACTTCCACAGATCATGCAGAACGCGCGTTCTCGTTCCACGGGTCAACTTTCGACCTTTGCAGTGGTATCCCAGATCGTGGGGTGCCTTGCGCGTCTGTTTACGACCGCTACTGAGGTTGGCGATATCATCGTCACCGCTGGGTTCGCATTGGCCCTCGTCCTCAACATCATCGTCGGAGTACAGATGTGGATGTACTGGGGTAAGGAGGACAAGGACGCGTACTCAAAGATGCCCATCGGCGTTGTGCACGAAAAGGAGCAATGGGTGCAGGAGAAACAGCACAAAGTCGATGTTGTTGTTCCCCCAAAGATTCAGACCCCTGCGTCTCCCCCTCGGCGCGCTACTGCTTCTCCTTCTGGCAGGAAGTGGGCACGAAAAGTCGATTAATTTGATTGTTGTAATTCGTCTAGCGATGGATATCAATATTTATTAGATAACAATGCACGACAGGTGTGGATAGCGTGAGCCAGCAAGCCAAGGGTTGGAGTGTCTCTAGAGAATCGATATAACTAGGGATTAGCATATTCATGTCGGAGGACGTTTCGCTTGTTCCGCTTTACTTCATGTCTCGCCTCGGATTCTGCTTTTGGCGCTTGTTTTTCGTCTCGGCTGTATTTGCGTGGATTGCGAATGCAGTTCAGTTTCGTTTGTGCCTGTTCTTCCCATTCGCTGCACGCTCGAAAACAACTCGGCCTGCTTTTTCTATGTGAAACTGTCACCTTGCTCCTATTCCCGTGTTTCCCACTTTACCTGTTTTACTATTTCACTTGCTTCCCACTCTGGCCACCAACGGGGGAGTTGTGTCGCGCGCAGTTCCTCCAACTTGTGCACCTTGTCCGCTTCAGCTTTGAAGAACGCCTGGAGAGCATCTGCCGCTTGTTTGGCCTCTGGGCTGCTTATCAAACTAGATTGCTCATCGATTTGCTGAGTCCATTTCCTAGTTAGCGTACACGGAAACGCGCTCAAAGTAGAGAGCTCTCACCTTCATCCAACGTCTCACAAGGGCAACCGCCCGTCCAGTTTCCAACCAGGTACGGACGCTTTTCACCTCCTCGTCAGTCCATTCACGAACCCTGAGGTCGTCCATCTTGATATCTCGGGCGCATCCAGACGCCATCGCAATGGGAGCGCCGCGTTCATGAAGTTTGTCGGACAACCAGGCGGATAGCTCTTCGGTGGTTTGCGCCTCTCCTCGGTTGATTACGAGGGCGAAGGTGTCGGCATTGTCTACAGGGCCGTGACCTTCTATAAAGTCGTCCCCGTCGAAATACTCTTCGAATGGGAGTATAGCCGCGTCTGGGGAATCTGAGTGAGGGATGTGGAGATGGAAGATTCCCTGGAACGAGGGCGTAAACACAGTTCGGGGGTCATCCACGTCGAAAGTACTCACCGAGTTATTATGCGCGGTCATTATCACAGTGATCGGCGGCCATGGTTCTTGTGAACTGTACTGTAAGAGATAGGCTGGCAGGAGAACAGGATAGGCAGCTGCCTATCGAAATATGAGAGTTGACAGATGCGTTAACAAGGATTGCGTACGAGGTTGGGCTTGACGGATTCTGGAATGAAGCGGGTATTTTCACCGATGACAGCATCGGTGTGCCAAAGCCCTCGTGCTTTCTCGATGAGGTCGAATGGGGAGGTGTTGAATGGGAGACACATAACGTCCTGTCCCCACTGGTTGGTCAAGTCGGGAGTGAATGGTTGAGCTAGGCCACAGTCTTTCGGAGGATCGCGGATCAAGACACGTCCAGCATCCATGGTATATCCTACATTTGCGATTGACATGCATGTCCTGCCTTATGAGTAGCATCTACATACCTGGTAGGTACCTGTGAAGAGGACGATTAGCGTCGAAAAGGATTTCCTTCCGAAATACACCCACACGTTCTCCACGTGGACTATGGCACTCTCGCTCTGGCTCCCTTTCCGCCCCCCGTCATCCTATAATACCATTAGGTTAGATGGACGGAGGGTTGTGACACGACCCACATCAAGTTCTTCCTCGTCGGACTTTGAGTAGGTAAACCAGGCTCTTGCCTCTATTTCTGCATCCACTAACCATGTGGGGAAGTACAGTGCTTGTATTCGCGATGGTTGGAGAGGCTTGCAACCGGTGATTGGCAAATACTTGGCCAAAACGGAGGAGACGATCTGGCTGGGCGTCACGTTGGGGTGTTCGCTGCTACTGGAATATCCTATGATGGACACTGTGACGCCAGCTTGACGTATAGCGTGCTCTGGGGGGAATGAAAATGGGAGGGCTACAAGGGTGAGTGTCAAGTTAGACCAAGCCAGGGAGGTGGATCGGGAAAGGATGACCTCTGACTTTGGGATGGTAATCAGGGATTTCTGGTGCGGTGTCGGAAGCAGTCTCCGACGCAGTGTTTGGTTCAGTCTTCGGTGCCGCACTCGATGGAGTCTCTGGTGCAACCCTCGATGGAGTCCTGGGTGCAGAGTTTGGTGGCGTACTCGGTGTAGTGTTTGATGGCGTATTCGGTGCAAAGTTCGATGAAGTCTTCTGTGCAACGTTTGCCAGTGATGGGGTCTCGTAGGACGGAGACTTTTGTACAGCGGGTGATTGTGGCTTTGATGTAGGCTTTGAATGATGTCTGTGCCGACTTGATCTGAGCGCTCGCCAGACAAGAAGTGGTCGGGTCAACATTTGCTCAGGGAGAAGGTGAACTACTAGTAAGTAGTTGAACTAGGATTGGTGAACTTGTATCAATATAGGATCACGTGCCAACGCGAGATACGTGTCTGGTCAAGTCCGCCAACTGTCTGGTCTCGTCTACTTGCTCGCCAGCGATGCCAACACCCTCCACATTCCTTCTTCTCTTCCTTCTCTTTCTAGCGGCACTCGTCAGCGCAGCAGATCTCTACAAATCACTAGAGTGTCAGTTCAAGGCGCGCACAAACTGGCACAACATATCTCCTCACTGACATATCTCTGCTAGTGTCAAAACATGCATCTGAACAGGACATAAGAAAGGCGTACAAACGTCTCAGTCGAAAATACCATCCAGACAAAAACCAGGACCCAGGCTCAGAGGACAAGTTTGTCGAGATTGCGCACGGTAGCTAACATTTAAAGTGTTTCGGGTCACTTTTAACTCCTTCCAGCCTATGAAGTACTGTCGGACCAAACCGTAAGTCGTGATCATGCCCGCCTGCTCAGCACCCATCGACCTTTTCACAGAAACGCCAAATTTATGACCGGCACGGCGAGGTAATATTCTCTAGTTCTCCGACTAGCGGCGTCGATCAACTGACAACCCTCCATAGGAGGGGCTCCGTGCACACGAGGGCGGGCAACAACACGGAAATCCTTTTGACATCTTCACTAGCTTCTTCGGCGGCGGATGTCAGTTTTCCCGAACCTCATACATGGCAAATCTAACCTCGGGCGTGTAGTCCAACAGCATCAGCAACAAGTACGCAAAGGGCCCACGGTTATGATGGAATTCGAAGTCTCTCTTGCCGCCATGTATGTTTCTTTCGTCCGCGCTGATGTCGCCGAACTCATCATTCTCCTAGGTATACCGGAGCCAACATTGACGTGCGCCTCATATCGTTCTTTTGTGTTTCTGACGTACTGAGATAGGGCACTAGTTCTCTATGCAAAAACATGTGCTCTGTGACCACTGTAGAGGCTCTGGCGCCGCGTCCGACGGCGACATTCATGCCTGTCGTGGATGTGGAGGGTCTGGTATCAAGCTTTCCAAACAACAAATATTCCCAGGTATGTTCGCGCAAACCCAAAATACGTGCAACGAGTGTGGCGGACGTGGAACCATCATCGTCAAAAAATGCCCACACTGTGATGGCAATAAACTCGTTCAACACATACAACACTATACATTAGACGTGGAGCGCGGTATGCCGGAGGGACATGACGTCGTGTTCGAGGGTGAGAGTGACGAGAGTCCTGACTGGGAAGCTGGCGATGTTGTTTTGCGCATACGGAGTAAGAAAGAGGAAGGCGGTTGGCGGAGGAAAGAGAGCGCTCTCTACTGGCGAGAGGCGATTGGCGTCGACGAGGTATGTGCAATCTTTTCTGGCTATAGAAAATACACATATGCATTTTCATCCCCATTTGTGTTACAACAGGCCCTGCTTGGGTTTCAACGGAATATCACGCACCTCGACGGTCATATCGTAGAGATTGATCGCAAGGGTGTTACCCAACCAGGTGAGTGGCCCCGCCAAGTGTTCCCTTACACCGTCAACTAACACCACTTTTGTAGGCTACGTCCAGGCAATTGAGGGGGAGGGAATGCCTCTGTTTGGACAGTCAGCACATGGCAACTTGTACATAGAATACACTGTCGTTCTTCCCCAAGAACTCAGCTCAGACATGCGTCGAAGTAAGACCAGATCAAACATTCTCTTCTCTGGACGTCCGAGACTCATTTCTCCACGTAACAGAACTCGAGCAAGTTTTCCATGGATCTGGGACTCCGAAAAGGGATGAACTGTAGACCATAGATTCGATACTTAGATAGTCTTACACTCATCTACCTTGACTTATGACCCACTTGACTCAATATATGTGGGAAAGACCAGCCCTAATGTGAGAGCGTCCGATATATAAACCCTTCCTTGTGCACTGTCGTTTCTTCGGTTTGAGAAACCCCTTCGGCGTGGCTATCGAGTGGTTGGTAGTCATCCTCTCCGACATCGTCCGTACTTATAACTGATCTCTCCTTTGTCCAGCCACTCGGCCGTTGTTTTGATGAGTCCCTCTCGTCTCGTGCTCTGAGAGTTCCAGGTTAGTTCTCACCGGCTTTCATCGAAGGGAAAGATCTTACTGGCTGCGCACAGGGCGAGTTTCTGTGGAGCGATGCTCCTTCGTTCATCGTTAATCTCGGGAGGCTCTCGCCTCGCTCACCGTAGCGCAAAAACCCACGCAGAATTCGATGTGATGCTTTAGTCTGGCCCCTTTGAGGTCAGTGGAGAGTAAGTTCCTCACTTTTTGTCTGGTCGGATTGTCACTGAGGTTGTCCCCTACAGTCCAGGTAGCGAAGCTGGTTGGACAGAGGTCGTACTACTACGTTGGCCCTCGGATGGGACCGAGGAGGTTACCAAGTAGAGTTACCACCAGTCCCAACACACCAACCTACTGGAGTTCGGGGATATTCCCCAAGTATTCTCAAATCAATTACCCCAGGCCATTACAAGTCTCGGAGGGTGTCGTGGCGGGGGATTTGTTCTCCGTCGTGGTTATCTTCTGAGCCTACATTTCATGTCAAGCTATGATATGTAGTCTTTGAAACAGTTCTCAATTCTTTCTTGGTGTGATCATCGCGAGTGAGATAGTGATTGATTATGATTCCAATCCGAGTTATATAAGGCGAGGAGAACAGGACAGAAAGCAATAGTGGCGCTAGGTTGTTGGAGGTCATGCCTTTGGTATTGCAGCTGGGGTTAGCATTGTCCGGCCTTGGGGTGGGATCACGCACCAGGTATTTATATGATTTACGGTCATCACACCGCTCGAGATACTCTCGCTGGACGACATGTCAACAAGGATATTCGCGTCAATGATTGTCAGAACTCACATCTATTAGATTCTCGATCCTCTTCTTGATATCTTGTGGGTTGGGCTGGAACCGTGTTGCCAGCTGCCGGGTGACTTCATTGATGAGATCATTGTGGGTCATATGCTTCCGGTCCTTCATTACTCGGACGATGCAAGCCTGGTACTGTCCAGTCAGAACCTAGCATAGCGAACATACCCTGATACGTACCTCCGTCTGGTATTGCCTCTCTTCGTCAATTCGCTCCCGGGTTTCCTTGCGCTCTTCTGTGTTTTCCACTTTAGCAGACACGGTGCCAATCTTGATTCGTTGCATCGGGCAAGTGAAATTGTGATTGAACGAGAAGGAGTCCTCAGGATTAACATCTCGGCCTGGCGGGTGCTTCTTCAATATCTTGTACTTGGCGCATGCGAGTGATTGGAGATGACGTTGCAGTTCAGGCTCGGGTATCGATGTCGTCGATTTGATTTCCTGCCCGAGAAAAAGCAAAGACCTTAGTCCACCACCACCACCACCACCACGACGGCAGTCACTTTACTCACCTCGTACGTTAGGAAACCCTCGTCCTCGATATCCTCAAAAAGGAGCAGGATTATCAATGCAAAGGTCGATACGTTTATGTCATGTTTCCGGGCTTTGAACTTCACGCGGACATCAGCATTGCCAAGGGATGGCTGCCACATTAACCGTCGACCTGAGTGACGAGAGAGATAGTACTGTTCGAAGGACTTGCAGCATCCCGTTAGAAGTTCTGGGAAGACGCAGGTAGAGGGCGTATGCGACATCGGCCAAAACGTCGATGTCATCACCGTGACAGATATTTCCAGCTCGTGAGGCTGAAATGCATTCAGTCATTCGATCCATGGCATGAGGTGTGGCTATGTTGGGAACGTACCGACGTGTTTTCCATGCGTTGTCGATAGCCTTGCATGGTTTCTGCCGAAATCTTCATGTCGTTGAACATGCCCTCCAACTTTTGCGTGAATTGGTAACCACACTCGACTTTGAGTTTCGCTAACATGCCACGTTCTGCATCGTCGGAAACTGATCTTCCGAAAAGGAGACGCTTGGCGAGGTGATTCTTGTAGTACCGCTCGAATGCGTCCTTTTCGACGATATATCGGAATACGGTAATCGTCTTGTCTAGCACCATCTCAACTTCCATGTCTGTTTTCTGCATAGCAAATGTAAGTGGAAGCGGAATCCCAGAAGATTCTGTGCTGCTTACGCCTTTAAGGCCTTTCTTGAGATTCTCGTCGATAGACAGTGATATAAACTCGGGAGCCTTCTCGTTAAGATTGACAAAGTCTTCGAAAGCCTGTATGACTAGATGAGCACGAGGCAAAAGACTGCATATTACAACACACCTCGTTTATAGCACCTTCAATTTCGCGATTACTAGCGAATGCTTGCTTCCATAGCCGGTCAAACTTGTCTTTGAGATCCAGAACATCTTGCACCCACTTCAGTGCCGATGTGATGGTATGGGGTTGAGCACGGGCTTTCCCTTTTCCCTTCCCCTTCCCTCCAGTGGCACCCGCTTCACCGTCGTCTCCGTCAGCGTCCTCGTCATCTGCACCCTCGGTGGTGAGAGAAGCTTGATTGATGTCCCTGCCTCTGCGTAATATGGAATCTTTGAGCGAACGCCGAAGCGTTGGAAGGCCAGTGGGAACCATGGTGAAGAGACGGTATAAGCGATTGAGATCCTCCACTTTATCCAGGTCAATCATCGAGTCAAGACCCGAGCTGGCCATATTGATGACGGTGGACAAGTTCTGAGTCAATAGGTATTGTTCCAGTATCCTTAGTAATGGTGGGCCGGTTTGGGAGTGGAGATAATGATGTGTTCGTGATGTTTCAGAGTCGAACCGAGCCTCTGCCTACATGACACTAGTGAGGTAGCACCGGGTATGAATGGGAGGGGTACTGACTCTCTGTAGGTACTCTGGAGCATCGCATGTGGTGACGAGCCGCTCAGCCTCGGCTTTGTAGAAAGCCTCGCTGGCTGAGAGAATGGCAGGTTCGAGGTCCCGTTTGTAAACCGTCTTCTCGTCACGATCCACTACAAGCTGAAGAAGCACGTCGACACATTCCTTCACCGCCGAACGACTGATCACATAACCATCACGTTCGATTTGGACGAGGGTCTGAACGGCGGAGACGACGTGATCCTGTATCGGAGGGCGGATAATGTGCTTCAGGAATATCTCCAAGCCTGCTTCCCATATCTCGGGCACCTCGTTTGACTTGGTATATACGCGATCCTGTGCATGGGTTCAGCAAGACCCCGTTGCGGGTGGAGCGAATCAGTGCTTACCATGTACTTGAGAATGTCCCGCAACTTTGACATGTTCCCAGTATGATCATCCCACACGCGTCTCAATGCCCGCAATAGCAATTCAGCTTCTTGACCCTGTTGCATCGGATCACTGTTGCCGCCGCTCGGAAACGCAGGAATGATCTCTTCCTCAGCGAGCCTCTCCACATTCTCCGTTACAAGCTGGCATACTCCCTTGTAGAGCATAGACCCGCTCTTATAGAGGACCATGTTGTACGCATACCGATAATTCTCTTCAAAGGACAGCATGGACGCATTGTGGTTATGAATCTCACGTATATTCTTCGATAGACGGTTCCATGTTTCTTCGGGAGATACTTCTGGCTCGTGCTGCAGCTTCTCAATGTTGAACGATCTTTGGTGTACCAGAGAACACCTACCTTCCGAGGCGCTTTCTGCGCAGACAAGGGGTGCCAGTGGTCAGGGTCCAACACGTGGAGGAAGATCAAGCCACCCACGATTTTAGGTTTTGCTGCACGACGAGCTTTGGGTAGTCTCGTCAGATAACGGACGTGTCTTTGAAGCAAGAAACTCACTTGAAGCCATTCTAGCCTTGATTGATCGTACTTTGTCCCATCAGGCTACCGCGTAGACTGTACCCTCGATCGGGATTATTTGTTTGGTCTTGTTAGATTCTAAAGCTTTTGCCAAACAATAACAAACTCCTCTCGAGCGACTCGAACACTGAGCTGATACATATTTCACTATTACAACACTCAATAGGTACTGTATACTACGAAACGGCCGGAGAACGCGATGCTTTGACGAATTCAGAAAAATATTTTCGGAAGGCTTTGTTATCTAGATCCCTCAATTTTGCTGCGAATTCCGATGCCATGTCCGGTGGCCAATTCTGAGATGGCAGGAACACGGTCACAAAGAAGTCGTGGGCTTCCGTGCCCCTGGTCTTGCACACCACCTGCAGGAAGTTGGCGATTTCCAGCAGGACCTTTGGCCGGGACACCGTTAATCTCTGTCCTGTTCAGCAAATATTTCTGACTCACCATCAACATCTGTCCGTCTTTCGGGTTGAATTGAGGTAATGATAAAACGGCGAATGCAGCTGGAATCAAGCGCTCGTAGACAAATCGCTCGAATCCAGGCAACGTTTGTGGTCTTGGTACGTTATTACCACCCGGAGAGAGTGGCTGTGGACTACACCAAACTTGGACACACCGCCCGAAGAATGCAAACGCAGACTTCTGGCTGGTTGGGTCAGAGAGATCTTGCGCGAACTGGCAAACGCTTTCGAGCAGAGATTCCAATGAACCTTTATTACCTGGATTGACAGGTGAGTCTCGCCGTCGAATTACGGAACGAATCAACTTACGTTCGGAGATGAAGACGTCATGAAGATCCGAGGACATGATATTGGTGAGAAGTGTTAAATAAGAACGTTTTGTTTCGACGTGCGTTAAACTGTCGTCAGTGCCAATAACTGGCTGGGAGAGGAGCTGGGCAATGTGTGAGCCGAGCGGTCCCAGAAGCTCGTCCAGAACATTGAACATGTCTTTCTGCATTCATGGATCAATCAGAAGTCGAGCCACACGTACGATGTGCGCTTACCTGTAGTTTGTGGATTAGTAGTCCGATGAAATTCATGAAATCGACGAGCTCAGATGGCTCAAAGTGAGCAAGGAGATTAGCCATCAGTGGAGGGATAAGATGTGTCGCGTTGGATCCAGTGGTTGCTATGATCCGAGCAAAGGCATATCTGGTCTAAGAAACAATCAGCGCAAGACAGGATAGCGGAAACGAGAAATAACTTACCGCATCTCGAACGCATTTGAAGACGTTCATAGCCTCCAACGAGAGAAGGATACCTTGTGCAACTTGTCGGAATACTTCCATGGGGGCGAAAGAATATCCCTGCGGGACAGGAGAAGGGTAATCGGGGAAACCCTTCGCGATATTACCAAGAGCCATGATGGTATGATGGATTCGCAGAATGGGTATCACGTCTTTCCCTCCCTTTGCCGCTGGTATGTTGGTTGACAAATCCTCCAGCAGGGGAGTGACAATCGACAGCAGTAAGCTGGCTTGTTGCTCTGCCACCTTGGATAGCAAAGACACAAGAATGCCGACAGTCTCGAAAATATAGATCTGCGAATCGAAAATACCAGGATTCTTGATGGCTTCCGTGAGCAGATCTTCCTCTAGACCTTCGAGCTTCGGCACTTCGATCTGAATGACCAGAAGATCCCTGATCCCTTCGAGCAGGCTGAGTGACAGGTCTGGCGAGATGTCATTCCTGCCTTCTCTGACGAAACGATGGAAAAGGTAGAATAACCGCGACTGAATTGAGGTGTCTGTACTGTGGAGCCCACTATTTCAAAGAATTCAGCGACATACCAAGATATGCGAGATATCACATACCGAACGCCAACCATGGCTTGCAGTGTTGGCATGATGCAGTCTTTTCGAATCTTGAAGAAGTCGCCATATCTAGCGACGGTCTCGAAGAATTGCATAACGACAGCACGGTGAGGATATCCCGAAACCCCAGATTGCACAAGTGCCAACAAAATTTCGCCGTGCGGGGTCAAAGGATAATCAGAATAGTCGACTTCACGTTTCTTCTCTTTGAGGATCGGCGGCGCGTAGCAGAACGCTCCGCGACCTTTGCTGCCACCTGGGGAGTGTGAGTTAGAAAATACCAAGAGTTTTGTGCCACATACTCTTGCTGATTTCTCCGAAGATGTAGACGAGATATACAGCAAGCTCTGCATCGTGCCAATCCACGCTCACACCGTTACGGTAATTCGAAAGTGTCGTAAGGACGAGGTTTCGAACAGCCATAGTGACGAGGTCGGGTTCAATGGTCAGAATAGAGTCCAAAAATGTTCTCAAATCCTGTTTGGTATATTAGGGACTCCATAGAAATGCGGTACTCGGCCGTACCTTGCGGAGGCCATCGAATGCGACGTTGTCATCTTCATCTGAGTCCATAGGATCGGCATCCTTGTCCCATCTCATTTTTTGCAAGATGACGTTAAGTAGGTCGGTGAGGAATGACCTGGTCGCATCGTCCAGAGGTTCCGAGGAGACCTTTCTGGTCCTTTTGTACTATACGCACGTCAGTTTCAAATCAGTTACCACTCGGCAGGAACATACGTTCGCAAGAATAGTCTGCAGCAGAGGGAATACAGTCGAACAAGTATCATCATATTCGTCGGCCATAAACCGTAACATGATGGGTAGAATCTGGGTGTGCAAACGCTTCGCCTCAGTCGATACATCAGGTTTGGGACATTCCTAGGAAACAACGTCTAAGATGCCCACTGCAAGCGGAAAAGGTGGACATACATCAGCCAATTTTAGGATTTCTGAACCCAACACATTGAGAAGCTTTCCAAGAGCCTCGCGGTACGATTCTTCGCCCTCATCCTCGTCCTCGCCGCGTTGGATTTGTTGTTCGCGCGCTTTCGCTTCTAGCGCATCAATGACTTGTCCTAGAGAAAGCACTTTTATCAACTGTAGTTTGTCCTCCGGCTCTTTCAAGCCTTTGGAGATAATGCGGAGCAAGGCGGCAGATGTCGCGAGTCGGATCGGTAATGACGGGTCGGAAAGAAGGGAGAAGAGTAATGGGACTGTGGTAGGGGTTACAGTCAAGTTGATGTCGATCCAGCCTACATAGATTGTGAACATCCCACCCCCTGAACGCGATATCAATCACATACCAACGTAAGATCCGAACGTTCGAACGCCCCAATCAACCTCCTCCTCCACGTCACCAAGGGCTTTCGAGTCAGCATCCGATTTCCGCAGAACCGCCATACGTTCCGCCCCATCAGCGATGATGGTCAAAACGGCCTCGTTAATTAACGAAGCATCGCGTTCTCGTACGGCATCCCTCACGCGACCATCGCGTGTGTGTCGGACAGGATTGAACGTTCTTGCAGACTTGATGGTTTGATCTGCAACCTCTCCGGATATTTCAAGAATGAGATGGAATAGAAGCAACGATACGTGGCGGTTGAATTTTGGCTGAGAACTCGACTCAGCCACGCGGATTAGAGAGAACAGGTCAGTAAAGAATGTGGGCCATTGCTCCACATAGGTACAGAGAAAAAACAATGTAAGTGTATGCGAGAACTTGTTGCGTAAGACTTGGGTCAGGAGAAATGAGTAGATCAGGACACTGATTAGAGAGGTCAAACAACAACGCACATGATGCTGTAGATTCTGCAGGACCATAAACATATTCTGATTGTATATAAGATATAATGGATTGTTGCAATGTTCGGAACGTCTCTTCGTCCAGTGGTTCAAACCTGTGTGATAATATGTCGAAGGGTGCACACGGTGCAAGACAAAGCAAGCTCACCGGTTATCGAAGAACTCGTCTAGCATGCGTAGGGACGAAAATCTAGCCTGGGGAGGATATCTTCGGCCTTGTCCGCTGGGGTCCACTTGTACGAAAACCGTCAAGGCAATGCGCCACGTTTCTTGTACATTTTGTTGGATATTGGAGAGATACTCGAGAGCTTGGTGATGCAGCGCAACTTGGGATGGGTCGACTGCAATGAGTATGGCCTGGACGAAGCGGTCGATTTCTTGTTCCATGGTGAGGACGTCAGGATCGATCACGACTGCGGCAGAGGGGTTTGGGGAGACAAGATGCAGCGACCACGCGAACTTTGCGTAATCGGATGTTTGGTGGGTTCGTCTGAGGCAAGCAGACGATGCTGATGCGCGTACTTGAAGCCGTTCAGGTCGATGTAGATCGCGATTGACATTGGCTCAAGTCGCATTTCCACTCACGTGCCGAGTCACAAAATTTGGAGACAGGGGTAGATTTCGAGCCTAGTAATGCAACACATAAAGCTCTCCTGATGGCAGAGTAACCACCATCTTACACGAGATCTCATCAAACGCGAAAGAATGGAAATCTCGAGGATTGAAGGGTAGCCCCGAAAACGAAGGCATCAACGTAGAGATGCATGGGTCCACCTCCCTATTTCCAACTCTCCTTCCCATCGAAAACTTCATGAGTGTGCATTCCTGAGTATCTGGATCAGGATTTATCCAGACAGCGCGCCTCCCAGACGTGGACACTCGAACTTCTCCAACGGAGGGGTGAGAACGACATGGCACAACGGTCGAGTGGCACTCGATATTGCTTCCATCGAAGGAGACGCGAAGGATATCGATTACTGGATCCCCAGTGTCCGCTGGGAGTGAAATCGGGTATCCGAGCATGGTAAAGGAACAGACTTCCCCGTTACTTGCGCCAACATCTTCTGACAACTCAAAAACTAGCGAGCTGTCATCTTGCCACGAAGCATTGGCTATCGGCGAGCCTTTGATGGTCAGCGTGTCCGGCCAACATGGCGCTGACAGTGGAAGACTGACGTCGAGGATGGAAGGTGGTATCTCATAAAAGGATATGTAAGCGGACGTATGCCGTAGGGTATAACGCGACGTCATGACTGCAAAGTATCGAGAGAACAATTTAAGACGACCCCATGCAAACGACTTTTGTATACGTTAACGGAAACCGAATTTCTGACAGAATCAAAGCTCACCCAGTCAGGACACTCGATAAGAGCGGCGGCTTTCGAAACGAGGTTTAGGCACATGATCCGTCCTTCATGTTCCAGAGACGAAGAAACAGGGGCGAACACAGCAATCAAGATATTGCCAATGATCTTCATCCCTGCAATTCGACCCATGCTGGAGAGTTCAATCGATGTTTCAAATACCAGCGAATGGCGCGTCGAACAATCGGCTTCCAAAGAGACGTTGTATACGCGGATTGATCTGGAAATGCTGAGGACGCACTGTAAGACGGAAGTGCTGACACTTACTCTGCGGAGCCTCGTGCGAAGGCGATACCAATCGTGACATGTTCCAATTCGTGATGGTGATGCGCATGGAGAAACCTGACTCGGCCAATGACGGTACTTTTGAATATGGAGTGAGAGTCGCTGGCATCTTTGATGGACCAGAGTGTCACGTGTGTACGGGCTGTCTGTTCATATTGGAGGGTGACAAGCCAACGACCACCTGGGAGTAGGCGCATGCCGTCAACGAAGGAGGAATTCTGGGAGATGATGCGCTGCGCGTAGTGCACCTCCAGACGAGGGTCCCTCCATCTGTTGTCCAGTTTCAAGGCATTGACAACAGCCTCTCGCAGGATAGCACTCGGGAGCGAATGGAGGGGCGTGTGCAGTGGGATGTCCAAAGGAAGATCCCAATCTGAGAGGAGCCTGTGCCAGATGTAATCCAAAGATCCGAGCGCGTGCAGGACACGACATGTCTACGTGTCGGTGGAGTGTTCAGCATGTTTCCTTATCGTAGACGCCAGTGGGAAATACCTGCATTAGAGCGAGCACGTCCTCGACGGGCAAGCGCAGACAGATGATGATGAGTATGTCCTGAGGGAGCTGTGGTAGCAAAGCCAGTCCCATCACACGCGTTCGATTGAAAGGAGGCCAGTAGTACAGTACAATGGTACACTATAGTAGGAGATGTGGACCGCCGGGCCGTGTGACTGTGACTTTAGTAGCTCAAAACAGGACCAAATGGTAGAGTGGTACATAAAGCCCTCGACCCCCTTTCAGTCGACGGTCACCACGAATCCAAGTTCACCTCACAACCGATGTCCATTCCTACTGACATCTCTGCAGAAAGTCTCTCTGACTCGGACTGGCTCGACATCGCCAGTACGGACAGAGAGTCGGATGACAATGATTCAATCTGTTCCTCGCGAGAAGCAGATCACGAACATCTCGCTCGCTCAAGGTCAAGACAGTCCTCCTTGAGCTACGGTAGCTCTCGCGATGGAGACGTCGATGGCTGGGAAGGCTTGATTGACGACAGCGCCGACGAGGGCACGCCCGATGACGTCCTTGCGCCCAATCCCCACGTGCCACCCCTTTCTCCACACTCTGACTTGCATAACGTAGATCACTCCGAAGAGACCTCCCCCGAAGAGCTACGCGTCAACGAGGGTCTTGACCAAAGTATGGTCAGCACCCTCAGCTCGTCGCGCTCCAGCTCTATTCATGCCTCCACCGTCCACACCTCATCTCGTGACCTGCGCTTGTCCTTCCCCGATCCCATCACTAGTTTGTGTAGAGAAGTCCTTAGCACATCATACGAAGAAGTCCAACCGCCGTCTGAAACTATCTTTTCGCCCGGCGGTCTGGATAGTCTCTTGGACACTGAGCAGGTAGAGGATGATGAAATGATTTCCGCTTCGCCAGTCCTTTCGACACCCCCCGAGGAACCAGATGCCACACTAATCCCTGCAACATCTGGGCCCGAACTGAAAGTTTTCCTCTACGGGTCCTCCTTCGCTCTCAAGTGGTCTCTGGTCGAGAAGTTGTTGGAGAAAGTTGCGCGTGGTGCTGGTCTCACCATCGCATCCGTCTGTGATATCTCACAAGGGTCTCTCCGCCGGCTGACTGTCGTTGGACAATCTGAGCATGATCATGCATTCCCTAGACTCATCACCATCATTGATAAGACACTGCAACCCCACGAGACAATTGACGATGTAGGTCCTAATCGCTTCTCGACATTGAACTGACTGCAGCTATGTGGCAGCCGTCTTTGATGGATTTCTCAGGTGCTTATCCTCTCGCCATTGTCTTCATGCCGTCTTCCCCCCCTCGCCTACCGGAACACGTGTTCTATCTACCCGTCTTGCCCCGAGCGTTGCATTCTATCGAGCGTCTCAGGTTCACTGATGTCATTTCTGCACAACGTACATGGGACACCTTCGACATTCCTGATCGCCAATTGCTTCGGATCACCCCACCCACGGAGGCCTCGGTGGTTGACGAGCAGACGATCGAGGCATTGGATACATTGCGTGCTTACCATGCGTTCTCACGCTTATGGTCTAGCGACAATAATGTTTCCAAGGGGACGATGGGCAGCACGAATGCTTTGACAATGTACGTTACACTACCGCATTGCTTTCAAGTCACTGACAAACGCCTTAGCATCGCTATTCTTTCTCTGGTCCTTGGCGTAATCGTACGAGCCGCAATTCCTACAGCTCCTCAGTCAATCACCTCCACTCTCGTGACGTTCAATTTCACTTGCACTTCTGGGTCACTTTGGCAACTGCTCCGACCGTCTCCCCTTCGAGAACGCATCACACCCTCTGCGACAATAGACACCTCGGTTGCCGTCGTGCCATCCTCAATGAAAGACTTCTCCATTACGATCTTTAGCGCAGAATCGACTTCGTTAACCCTTTCCCTCGCTAACCCGACGAATTTCCGTCGCACCACACCGTCCGTTCCGTCGGAACGTTCCAGGCCCTCCACAGACCTCGTGGTACAACCAAGTTACTCTGTTCTACCACCGGACAATCGGTCGAAGGCGCTCTCTGTGGTGCCAGAGACCCCTTCCACCGCCTCTCACCACCGCGCCCCAGCGTCCAGCAGCAATGTCGTTTCGGCCGTTGTGTACACATCCGTTCCGCGCATCGTCAATGAATATGCCCCTATCATCTCCGCGGTCATGAACAAGGACATACAGGACATCCTCGATGCCCTTGACGCACTCGTCCAAGCGATCACAAGACAGGCGCAGATCATCCTCACTCAGACGACAACGCTCATTCAGGAGTCGACAATGCAGCTGCAGAAGAGCATGGAGTCGTTCGACACCGTCAAGGACTCGTTCTTCAAGCGCAACGAGCGCGCTCGCAAGAGAGCTCACGAAATTAAGGAGAAGGGGACCAAGTGGCTGTATGACGCTTCGGAAGTGATTACCACTGGCGCGCAGCTTTCCGGAGGGATGGCGAAGGAGATGGCCGAAGGGTTCGCTAATCGGGCTCAGCGTGCGAGAGGAAGAGCGAAGGAGATGGCGGAGGAATTCCAGGAGTTCTGGAACGAGCAGGATAGGTTCGACGCGCTGGGAATGATCGCATGGGACATGCGTGCGAAGCGTTGGGATGAGTGGGTTGAGAGGGGGAGTAGCAAGGGGAAGAGGGGAAAGACGTGCAAGGCGTCCAGGCGGCAGCTCAATTCTGCGTTTCTCTGTTGATGTGTTATGGCCAAATGTTCCCTCAAGGCTCTTAATTTGTGTATCTGTTTCTATGTCGTTTCTGTATGTACCTCTATATGTAAAATAAAGAATACGAATGGTGTTTTTCATGCAACCTTTTGTTCGGTGGTGGTCCAACTCCTTGGTTCCTTCTCGTTAGGACGTGAAACATAAGTTGTATTCTGACGTCCAAACTACATCACTAATTTTATAAGTCGTCTCGCGTCAATGCTTCGTCCCTGATGAGGTGTACCAAGACCCCTGCCTCGATGCTCGTCTCCCATAGCTCAATCTTCGACCTCTCGATCTCAGCCACAAGCTGTCTCCGGCGCTCTACTGCGCGTGCAACGATCGCCTGCTTGTCAAGTTTGCCCTTTGTCGTGGAGACAGCACCAGGCGTGGACCGACTTGACACGGACGCAGCCGACGAAACGCTGACATCGGCTCTTGTCTTGCCTTTCTGTACCGCAGTAAGGCGGGGGGGAACCTCGTCTTGAGAATGTTCTATCAGAGCCAGAGGCAACTCCAACGCCACTTGACGGTCCTTTTCGACAGGTTGATGAGTTTGGGAGACGGTCGACAACGGGTCTAAATGCGAGATTCGTGAGTGCCGCCTCGCACGGTTGAAGCACGCACATGCATACCACGAACGTGTTCTTCATGAGCCATCGTCATGCTTGTCGTTGTTGGCACCTCGGTGAATGCATCCGGGAGCGGTGTGAGCGCTTCTGTGAAGGAGCTCAACGACGTGCGTGGAGAGTGGGCGAGAGCTGGAGGTGGGGATGCGATGTCTGACATTGACATTTGGGTATCGATGGATGCGGATGCAAGTGTGGATGGGGTTGGAATTACGGTATGTGTTTGGGTTGTTGATGTGGTGAGGTAAGAGATGGCTAGGAGAGTGGGATCGATAGCCTCGTCCTGTATCGTGTGTGGAGCCTGAGAGGCATCGCGAACAGGGGCAGGGATGCTGGATGAACGGCTAGACGTGGAGTCGTCCAAAACAAGGGATTGACGAGTGCTCCAGTCCGAATCAGGAGTAGACGCATCGGACACGAACTGTTGGAGTTGAGATAACCACTCTTCAAACGCTGAACTGTCAGAAGGTTCCGGCCCTGGAGTAACACCTTCTGCCATGCCAGAGGAACTGACGGAGATCCCATCGCTAGGACCTGGAGTTGACGTCAAGCCTTCGGTGTCCGGAATTTGCAGAGAACGCAGGAAGTCGTCCAGACTGTCCACCATCATTGCAGTCATACCATCAGACATGGTACTCTCTGCGGCTGAGCTGGTGGACTTTGCAGGCTCCGTGGAAGCTGTTTGCATCTGCCCACTTTGCTCTCCTTGGGTTTCGAGAGAGGTAGCTCGGGATGACTGATGTTTTAGGGCACTAATTCGTGCTTGAGGCGTTTTCCCTCGACCGTTCTGCAAACTACTTTTCGCCGTTTTGACAGCAGCCCTTTTAGTGGCACTCTGCACAAGTTCGAGCAACTGGGTTACGAGTTGCTTCGACCTGTCCCGTGCCCATGTGTCGCGATATGCCTCAGGGCCTTCACCAGGCGCGAACGGGAAAGGGACGTCCCAATCTGCCGCTCCTGCTGGCACATGCTTGAGTTTCCGACGCTTTACGGGTGGGGCGACGGGTGGTGCAGAGGTAGGTCCTGCCGGCGGAGTCGATTGGGGGTAGATTCCGTGACCATAGGGTCGCGCAAAAGGCTGAAGTGGTGAATACGGGGGCGAGGGTTGTGATGGTTCGCCTCCGAGAAGTTTAATGAGGGACTCGAGCACAGGAAGAGTATTCTTCTCTTTTGCAAGGGAATTCAGAGCATTTTCTCGTAATACGTCTGGATTGAGTTGGTCAAGGCGATGTGGCAATTGGATTTGGCTGCTTGGGCGTTGTCTAACTTGCGGATTGTCCTGGTCATCATCAAGCACGATCGGATGGGTTGGTGTTGAACCACGGATCGGAGTCTCTGAGCGGGATGGTTGTGTCGACGGACGATCGTGTGTGTACAACTTTGCAGGCTTAACAGAACCTACCAGACCCGCATGGCCGAGTAGGGCTGATTGCGAGCGAAGGAAATTCGGTGGAGTCGGCTCATTTGGTCCAGGGAGGGTGATGGGTGGAGGGGGTGGAGCCGACGCAGTGGACCTGGCTTTAGGTGCCTTCCGCTTCCTGGTGGAGGTGGAAGCAGAAGGAGCAGAGCTAGACGCGGATGATGACCTCGAAGGAATTGAGCCAGCACGTGGTTGCAATGCCACGGGTGTTCCAGCAACGTTAGGTCGAGGAATGCTCAGCGAATCTTGACTTGAGCCAGGAAGAGGAAATGACATGCTTGAAGCTGGGAGATTGGCTGGTAGTTCAGCACATGACATATGGGAACCAGGAAGTGCAATGGTCCCCACATTTTTTGGAGGAACATTGACGCCAGTGCCCGTGCTTGGGATGGCAACTACAGGGCTTAATTCCTCTCCTCTGATGGAGGTCTCCTGGGATGGTGACCTACCTCTGACTGGGGAAGGAGGTGGGGAGCCAAAGAGGGAATCCTGGTCCTCATCTTCCTGGTGAGAGAACCGATTCATCTGATGAAGTGTAAGCCGGGAGATTGAGGCGTGATTGAGACACTTTTCAAGTGAGGACGACAAGCACCGTGAAGATTATCGTCGGGCTGATTATGGATAACTCAAAGCCCCGACAAGCTATGCGAGTCAGTCAGTTAAATCTTGATGGTATGGAATCAAAGAAATCGGACCCACCGAATTACAGATCCAGGACTGACAAGACACGAGCCTGAGGCTCAGCCCTGCAAATTCAAGCGCAAGAGCAGACACTGGCCTTAGACACGAGCTCGGGTATACATCCCGGCCAAACAAAACGCCAAACAAATATCAGTCACTCCGAGTGGCAGTGTTACGAAGTCTGCCCCGATCCCTTCACTGTTCACTGTTCGCGTGGTCATTAGCAAGTAAATAATAGGGAGCGCCGAGGTGTCGAATTGAGTGTAAGTAATAGTATCTAACACCCACCGTGACCATGCTCGCGCTTACTCGATTAATGATACCCAGAAACAGTGTGGTTCCATTGGTCTGAATACTTCCTGGGTACTCCCCCCGGCGCTTGATAATCGTACATCATAGCCCTCAGGTGTCAGTCTTCTAGAAATCATCTTTGAACTGCATTTTACATGGAAAGAGAACAAAATGTGAATCCTACCCGCTGCCCCATTTTGAGCATGACTCTTGTAGTTCCGCTCTTTTCTACGCAAAGTATGGAGCACGGCCGATCCGGTAGGCTCTACCTACTCGCATTCCCTGCTGGTCGGGGGCTTGGCGGGAGTATCCCAGGAAAGGCGCTGATACCGCAGTCGCGACGCTTAGTCCACGCCGTGGATCATCCGTCTAGCCTCATTGGACTTGCAATAACTTGTAATCCAGAAAAGTCAGCGTCAATATCTCCATCATACTTGGACAGCAGGTGCGTGCGCTCTCTAATTTCGACGGAGGCAGCCTTCGCGTTCATTTCTTTTCTCAAACACCACTCTAAGTGACGCCGCCAGCGGTTTTATATAGAGGTCGGGCAAGGCGAATATTTCACGCTCGACGATTCGCCAAAGTTCTTTGGCAGGATACACCCATCAGCTGTCGTTGCGTAAGGGGTCTAGACCTTCTACTACAAGGACGTCGGAAGCTGACAACATCCTGCGAGCGCTTACTTGGGTCGAGACCCTGGTCGCTACAGCATTCCCCGACCGTTACTTGTCCCACGCAACGCACAGCAGATCGCCATTCCGTTGGTAGTCGTGACCCATATTCGTGCTTTTTGACGCGTTCATTCGTCACCATTAGACACTGTCTAGACTCAGGATTAGTCGATCGCCGGCGAGTTATCACACAGCTTTCCTCATCATCCTGACCCGCGGCCGTGTTCCGCCAGCCGTCTCCCTGGTTGAGGTCCTAGGCACCTTCGATATTGCTCTCCAATCCAAACCACTTTCAGGTCGTTCGAGACTCAGGTATTCGTTTCGTCAAAGCATAATACTTATTCAAACTATCGCGCAGCAAGGTCTGGACCAACGGCCCATCGCTTTCTCTCATCTAGATGAGATCCCCCTTTCCGGATCGAATGTTAGACGTCCTGGTCGCCTCCGTGCAGGTCAAATATACCGTTATCCGCTATGATCAATTCCGCACAGAAATTCCCGGACGAAATCAGTGTTCCCCTCATGCATATTTAAGGGAGATCCTTCGTGGATGACATATCCAACCTCTCCCTTAGCATGCCATTCCGCAACATTTCCAGCTTTCGTCTGCTAGCACGTGCGATGCAAGCCAGCTCAGAAAATGAGTCCCCTCATTCTCTCGAGCTCGCGAGAGAGCTGGAGGACTTGCGCAAGATTTGCTTGAACTTGGTATTTATCCTTGCTTCCTCTAACGTCTAAGTATGACTGAGACATCTCCTTGTCGCACAGCTCATGGCGTTCCTCACGTTCGTCATCTTCCTCGACGTGTCTGTCGTCGTGTTGCTAATTAGTAGCAAAGCGTCCATACCGTCTCAGCATCCAACGCGCTAGGAGCGATGACCCTCTCGCTCGTCATCTACACCATCACCCTTCATCTTGCCATAAGCAACAGTCTCCTCCAGGTAAACTCTTCGGACTGTCGCCCCCCCCCCCTCCTTTCCGGCCACGAGCTTAGCTTCTCTCAGGATAGTCCAGCGCTCTCTAGGTTCTTGCACGTGGTTCCGCTTCTTGGGATATTCTGCATGGCCATCGTTGAGCTCGCTCTCGCTGTAAAATCGCCTGCCCTTGCTGCAGGTGTCCTTTTAGTGTGCGCCTTGCCGCCCGTCGTCATAGGCATTCATCACGCCAGGTGGTACGCTCAAATGCTATCCATGCAATTGCCCGTGCAAGTGAGGGGAGTGCAACCTGCCGCAGCACATCCCACCGACCCCATAAACATGTCGAGCTGAATAATTTACGGGAAAGGTGGTACTGGTGACAGGTTCAGCAGTGCCTCAGATAGATGAATAATTCAAAAGTCGATACTTTTCCATTGTACTGTAATTCCACAACACTGTTGCATACAGGTTTCCGATAGCAGCTTTACGAAGCATAATTTACCCTTTATCCAATCGACCCTCCCATTGTCGTCGTCCATTCCATATTGCATAGAAAGGGTATCTATACCCAAGGATTCAATCACATGTCCCATTCATCCCACATACTCTCCGTCCCTCCTCCCGAAGTAGGCGTTTTCGTAATTTCCGCAGTTTCGACAAGTTCGACGATCCGATCGCTGACCCCATCTTCGTCATCCTTTTGTCCCCGCATGGCGACGTACAAGGGACCGCGGAAGCTAGGGGTCTGGATCAGGAGACGTAGATCCGTGGCCTCGATCACCTGTCTGAGCATCCCCGTTTGTACATCCCTGATTTCAATAAAGTCCGACGAAAACAGGAGGATGTTTGGAGCACGGTGTATGAAGGCAGTGACTTTGATCTCCCAGAGAATGAACGTGGCATCGCGCGTAGGTTGACCGTATTTTGTGACATAACAACCCATAGCTGTCAATCAAGAACGAGTCGATGCAGTACCATTGATAGACAAGCGGCGTGACTCACTATCGTAGATGACCATGAGTTCTGTTGCGGTATGCCTGACCAGGCCAAGAGGTTTGGCAGTCTCGCAACGAGCTTTTAGGTCTTCATTATTAGAATCATTGGAGGCGTTACCAAAATCCGGGACAAGGGTAACGACAGAGCTAGAGTAACTGCGTGAGCCAGTTGTTCCGGGCAAGAATTCGCACATATACCTGCTTGGGCTAGCAATGACAATGCCACGGTCCGTGCAAATGCCGATAGTTTTAGCTAGAGGCATAACCGAGAATGCATCTTTCGGAACGTAGAGGGGCTTGAAAGGGAAGCTGGAGTCAATCTTGATATATATCAACGAGTGAAAGGCCCATACATCACCATAAGGTCTGAAGGAAAACATTCCGGGCTGGTTTGTTCGTGGAGATGTGGCGCGGATCTCAGAAGGGTGACAGGCCTCGATTGTATGGACGGTGACTTGCATGAAAGATTTGACGGCATAAACGACTTGCATAATCCCAATTAGATAGAGACCCCAGGGAAGGGAAAATGTATCTTACCAACTGTCTTGTCGCCCATCTGGCCGGCTTGGCAACAGATGACATTACCAGATTGACCTGCAATTGTCTCAAGAGACGCGTCGAGACTACTTGGTGGGGATTGATATTGTGAAACTCTGCCGAGTATGTCGAGCGAATAGGATAGGAGGTAATTCTCATGGTGGATGATGATCTTGTTGCATTCCTGAAGCACGATGATACTCTTTGCATTTTCAAAGGATAGTATTTTCCGGTAATCTGGGGCGATGGTCAGGGAATTGAGTCTTACAGGTAGCAGAGTGCATACTTTCACCCCGACGACCTACGAAGATGCCCGAGGAACAAGCCACCGCCATGAATGTTTTACCTCCACTAGCAACTGATAACTATCAGTGGATTGATATTTCCTCGAAGGCGTCGCACAAACCAAAAGACACTGCCTGAGTGACTCTGCCAGATGGCAGCTTTTTCGGTTGTCGAATCATCCTAACCGTTGGAACCCGAAAGGCACCATCGTCCACGACCTGAGGTACGAACCACTGCGTTGTAATGTCTCAGTGGAAAGTTTATGATGGGAGCTGCAGAATTAGCAATACCTGGTTTCCCTCGCGTCGAACGTCATCAACCCCTTTCGCATCTACCAGAGCGTCTCGCCACTTGCCTCTGATTGATTCGGATGGTGCGTATAACGTGTATCTCCGTGCGAGTTTCTCAGCACCATGGTAGATCGTGAAGGGGTAAACCGAACGATGCGCCCCACGCAAGCTGTCCAAGATGCCACCTTCTTCAACACGTTCTTTCCTGCTCTCCGAAGGGTCATCAAAGCTGCCAAGCCTGAGGTATTCTAATGGGATCGGCTAGACTTGACATCTTTACCATAGCTTTCTCGAAAATACGGGTGTGACTTACCCGAGAGACAACCAAATGTTTCACAACGCTTCCCCGTTTCTCCTCCTTCGTTATGAGCACTGTGAGGGTATCAGCAAGATAGTTTTTACGCGAGCAAAGTACCCACAGAAGTTGTCTAGCAACGCGATATATAACTCGAACCAAGGATTCCAATCCATTTCTGATTTGGATCTGCGAGCCAAAGTTCCGGCATAAATGAGCGAGCGACTATCACTGTACCAATCCATTTCCTGGAAATAAAACACAATCAGTTACGCGCATGGCCTAGAATAAAAACCGGTTTTACGATGATTTCTCCTTTGTTGAACACCAAGCTTTCACATAGGTCCCAGAATTTAACCTTGTTTTCCGCCGCCTCGATTCCGGGTTGGGTACTCTTGAGGAACTCGTTCAGAATAGATAGGATCAAAGGGAGGTCTTCAGAGTCGGGGTGGTCGCTGTCGGTCAATTTATAGATATGCTCGAGAATGAGATTAAGGCGGGGAAGACGCGTCACGGGTCTCGAGAGGAATGTTATCAAATCACGTTTTCTGACCCGTGGATCTTTGGAGCATCGTTGCATGAATTCCTGATAGCGTTTGTTGTGTTTTAGTTCGGTGCGATGCCGTTGCTCGGAAAGCGGGTAATGTTTGATGTAGGACTCATAGTCCGACTGGAATTGGAAAGCAGCTGATGTATGTTGAGCTCGATCTCAAGAATACGCAGAGGAGAAAGTAACTCACCTTCTAGAATGATATCCGTCACACTTTGAACCAGTGGGTGTTGTTCCATCTGTCTTTCGAGCAATGCAGTCAATATGCGCTCGTGACGTGGACGAATTTGATCCAGATTCCAAAAGACAGTAGACATGAAGTTCTGATGTCGATTGTTGTCACCTAATATTGATGGCGAAGCCGAGTTCAGGGGTTTGACGAAAACCTGCAACGTACTCAGCCTGAGAGAAAGAGAAGGCAGTGGTTAAAACTACCTCGTTGATGAGGTTGAGGTCAGCGACATAGTTTCGCTCGGACTTGAACACCTCGAAGAGCACAGATTGTCTTTCGACCTCTCGCTTTCCAAGGGCTTCGCGCGCTTCAGACGGAACGAGGTAGTGCCACTCCTCGTCTTTCTCCGCTAGTTCACCATTCTGGAATCGTCGGAGACCTTCCTCTGACTGAAGGCTACAAAGATCACCATCTTAGCCCACTATCCGCAGAACAAGGGGCTGAGCCACACACGTCATATTGGACAACTCTCGAGACAACACGTTAACCTTGGAATCCATCTACAACACGGATTGAGTACCTCGATTTCAGCCCCCACGGATGAAAACCCCACCTCGTCTGCGGGAAGATTGTCCGAGGGGGAGTAGGGCGAGGCAGCCTCAAGTTGATAAACATAGGGCGAGGCAGCCTCAAGTTGATAAACATAGTCCCCGTCTGAAAGACGACCGCTGTCGGACCTAGTCGATCGATGATGATTATGTGGGTAATTGGTCGACCTCTGAGATGCCGATCTGTGTATGTCTGGTTCGGGATGCGGGATACTAGTTGGAGGCACGAGTTCGAGCGCGCTGCGAGCACGAGCACGCGATTGAGATGGGACGCCAAGCCTGCTTGTGGGGTATCTCGCAGTTGGTGTCGGCGCGTCCCATTGGTTCGTACTATTTGCTGCGGGGGCAAGCTCGAACGCATACGGAGAGTAGACACCACCACTTGGCGGGTGTTGATTGACTGGACGGCGCGTTTCGTATGGTATAGAGACATGAGGGTTCGGAGGTCTATGACTGTTCATAGCTGTTGTGGAATAGAACTGTGTAGCTGAGGGTGGCTGGATCCAGTCAGCTCTCTCAAAGCTTCGAGCGCTTAAGCGCTTGAGTTCCTTATCTCATCGACGTCACGTCAACTATCTCTGGTTTGGCCGTGTTTGGTCCGAGGTATAAACTGCAAGGTACAAAACATCCTCAATATCGACATGGTCCTCGAGGACTACCTCCAAGCTCAACTACTGCGTGTATGCAGAAAGCTCAACCTTCTTCAGTAGACCCTTGAGCGTATTACTGCTCCGATTACAATTTCTCTGCAACCACCCCTCCATCTCAACCCGAATACTAGCCATCTCCTCGCAGATCGGCAGGCTCCTATCCTTCCTCAGTCGAGTGGGATTGAGCAACATGTTGAATAACCGCGTCAGTATGTCCGCCTGCCAATACCGCTTGAATGGTGTAGCGATCACGTAGACCGGTTCCCAATCCGTCGACTCGGGCGCAAGTGTCACCGACGACGCTTCGATGTACTTGCCGAATAACATGCAGTACACGATCCCAGCCAGACCGAAATAGTCTGTCTGGTACGTCCAGGGACGTCCCTCGCGAATCTCAAAGCAATCTCGGTCATCTGTAGACCAGTCAGCAATGAACTGTTGACTGTGGCGGGCGGGGAAGAGTGTCGTATCGACAGTCCGTCCAAAATCGATGACTTTGACGCCTCGGTACATCCAGCCGCCCTCTCCAGAGGGTTGGTAGGTACCAGACAGCGAGGACGCCCCTCCCGGGAGCTCTTCGAGGCGAAGAAGACAGTTATCGATTTTGAGGTCTCCGTGGATGAACCCAACAGTGTGCATACCCTCCAGGAAACGCAAGAGTTCGATCGTGAAGAAGAACACCAAGAGCTCGTCCAGGCATGCCCCTTGTTGTGAAATACCTGCGGGACCAGCGCGGTTTACCGCGTCCAAAAGGGTGCCGTGGGGACAGAGCTCAAGCAGGAGATGTGATTCGTCGCGGTAAGCGTAGAGCGCATGAGGAAGGATTATTGAGCGTCGTAGGGAAGCGGGGAGTGCCCTGTGGATGCGTCGAAGAACATGGAATTCCCAGAGATTGCGAGGCTTCACGACCTTCAGCGCAAGCATTGAGCTCTCCTCGTCTTCATCCTCGTCGAGGTCGAGATCCTCAGTGAGGTCCTCGCCACCAGATTTAGTGACATCGCGTGCAGAAAATACGGCGCCAAATCCCCCTTCTCCAAGCTTATCCGATACTCTAAGCCTCTTTCCCTCGAGAGTGACCAACATCCCGTCGTCGTCGTCCGAGCCTTTTCCACTCTTTCGTGCCTTCTTCGCTGCATACCGCTGCAATCCGTCCAACAAGCCCCCATCTTGCGCCCTTAGATCGTGGAAATCGGCGTCTGCAGGCAAAAGAGAAAGTAGAGTGGAAATTATCTGGGGATCCGTGGGGACACAAGGATTTGGTGGTCGGAATGTCGACATGACAGCCAGAGAGTCTGAAAGGCTAAGTGTTCCCGTGCGCTCCTCGACGGTCTGCAGTTCGCCCATCCGAACGCCATCGTGCATCTCATAATCTTCGTCATCTTCATCCTGTTCACGCACCTCCCTAGCCAGCTGCTCTGCCACCTCCAGAGCATGCCGTCCACTTTCGCGACCTTCCCGTTCTCTATGCTCGTGTTCTTCACCCAACCTCAACTCTTCCCCATCCCTGGGTCGTGTGGTGCTCATCGGCGTCGGGAACCCTCTCGTGCTAAACTCGCAGGTCCGTTCAACGATGGGTGTCATGACGTTGATTCGTCCAAATCTGCCTCCCAGTGGCGGACGATAATCCTCTTCCTCCTCCACATCGCCCTCGGCCCTGGACGCATCTTCATCAACGTAATCCTGTTCGCCCTCTCCGTGTTGGTGGTAAGCTTCATCTTCATCGAACTGGCTATCGCTCGACGACACCACCGCAGCTTCCATCTCCGCGTCTGCCCCGCCATCCTCGTAAGGGTATCCGTCCTCGCTTTCAGAGAAACCACTGCGACTGCTGCTGCTGACCCCGTTGGCTTCTTCTGCATCAGGTGCATCAGCTTCGCTCGATTCATCCGTGAACGCCTCTTCGATTATAGGCGGGATAGGTACCGCACGAGGCTGCAGCGCGTTCACTTTCCTCGTCGAAGCTGGGGTCACGACCGATTGCGCATTATCAACAAAAGGCTTGAATGTGCCTGACCCTGCAGGAGTCGCCACAGAGGAAGGTTTTGGAGTGAACACGCTTCCCCCTCCGGAACCAAAAACCGCATTCTCCCCTTGTCCAGGTGGACGAGAAAATACCTTGAACGGCGTCTTCGAGTCGACAAAGGGGACGAAAGTCTGAGCAGGCGGTTGTGCCTGTCCTTGATTCTCTTCGTTTCCGTCAGGACTGATCTTCGTCTGTGGCCGAACGAGCGGCTCCTTGTGCGAAACAGGCGTAAACGGTTTGGAGAAGACAGGTAACCCTTGTGATTCTTCGGAGATGGGTTTGAGAAGAGACGGTTTTGTTGCGTTGGGAGGTGATGTTTTTGCGGTGGTGTGAGGATTTGCGGGACTGTCTTTGGCTTTATCTTTGAGGGAGAGCCCACGACGTCCTGCTTCTGCGGTCGGTGCTGAGGCTTGATGGGGTTCGTCGACAAATGGTTTGAACTGGCAACAGTGGCACAAAGGGTGTGCATATATGCGTGAGCAACCACAGTATCCTGATCAAAAACTAGCGCGCCTACCTTTGGTGCAGGAGCGGATTTTTCCTTCCGCTGTGCGTTTTCATCGACGAAAGGCTTGAAGGCTAGAAAAGCAACTCTTTAGAATGCAGCCAAAAACAAGATGAACTTGGCATTCACCTGGGGCCGGCATTTTCGTGTTCTCGTTTTGTGGTTTGGGACGAGGAGCCTCCACGTTCGATTCGGCAGCAGGTTTGCGTGCGCCTATAGGTTCGATCTTCCGTACAGGTGCGTGCTTACTGCCCGGCATGGCACGTTTGACTGTCTTGTCCGGAGAGTTGTACATGCCAAAGACATCTGCCAATGCCTCCTTCGTATTAATCGTGACCGTGGGTTCACTCGCACTGACGACGTTGGCAGCCCTCCGCTTGCCTCCCGCAGTGGCACCCATATTCTGCGTACTTTTCGAGCCATCGTCGTTGAAGTTGACTTTGACAGCACCTAATGAAGGATTGCGCAACTCCGAAGTAGGCGGGGGTCCCCACTTCTTGCCGAGGAGACCCATCGAGCGGGCACGCACTTCCTGGGCTGAATATTCGACACCAGAAGATGTGAATAAAAGGGAGAGATTGAAGCGAAGCTTCTCCGGTCGGCGTCCCGGGGCTGGGGGAGCCAGCATATGCGCATAACGGCCATGAGGACTGGAGGTATTCGAGGAGCTTGCAGGTGCAGCAGCAGCAGCAGATGACGACGACGACGACGACGCGGATGGTTTCGATGACGATGACGTTGAAGAGGTCGCGGGTGGTGGATCATAGTTCTTGAACGGATTCCGTCTGAGAGCATCTCCTTCCGCATTTCCGCTGGACTTGAAAGAAGTGGTTTGTGGTTTTGAAGATGGACGCGATTGGAAGTCACGGTATCGTTTCTTGAGTCGTTCAATGGGCCTCGCACTGCGAGATATGCCAGTGCGAAATACTTTGTCGGCGTCTGTGCGTCTAAGTTACAAGGTAAGTTATCCGTGAATTCTGACCAACTTTGGAGCCGCACCGTCCCTCCTTTTCTAGACAAAGAGCATACTCCTCCCACAACAACCCGTAGACAGATCCGATCCCCTTTTTCACCAGATACGAGTACACCTGGGTCGGTTTCTCCACCATCTTTGCGTACGAACACCAAAGCTTCAGATATCGCAGATCACCGTTGTAACGCTCGTCATCCTTGAATTTCCTGGTAGTTTCCTCGAGTAGTTGGATGAGTCCTGAGGAAGGATCGTTCTCGGCAAACGAGCGCACTGTCCACTTGATGTAGTCGTCGTAGGCTGCAAGTGGGTCCTCGTCTTCCTCCACGGCCTCGGCGATGCTCGCACGGTATTCTGCACGTTCTTGTTCGATTTGTGAGGCGCGGAGTGGGGGCATCGGATGTCGTTAGTTGGCGTCGGCTCCTAGTAACTCCGTACTTTTGCAAAGACAAGTGGATGCATGTTGCTCTTTATTTGCAACCACGCGACGCGTTCGATCACGTGGCAGACTGACTTTGATATAACGTGACCGCGACGCGTACCATACGAAAACGAGTGATATAAAACCAGAAACATCCAGACATCATTATACTACCGTAAATACTTTGAAACTATATCCAAAACTCGTCCGTCGGCCTGAGATAAAACAGAGATGGTTTCATCCTGTGAACATTCCCGAAAAGTGAGATCAAGGAACCCAGAAACACAAAGGTCACAGTCCTCACCCAGAGCTTCGCAGAAATTGCCTTCCCTTGAGGAGTGAAAAGAAAATCACTCTCCTCGGTAACCTCACAACCAGATAGATATCGACCATGCATCGAGCGCTCTTCACCAGCAACAGCCGCGTGGACCAGCGTCCTGCTACCCTCCTCCGCCGATCGCACGCAGAGCAATCGTTTGAGACTCGGGTAAATGTGTCGCGTGTACCATCTCTCCTCCATAGAACGAAAGAGACTTGATTCGCAGTATCCCGGGTTCACCGTAGAGGCAATGACGGGTGTAGGATCAGGGAGGCGCGCTGCAAGTTCCCGAACTAACATAACGTCCAGAACTAAGAATGCGACGCATCAGCTCTGTCTTCGACAAGGAACATAACGCTCACGTTTCGACACGTTATAACGGATAACACTAGTAGTAATAACCCTCAGTCAGATCTAAGGGTGGATGAAAAAATGACAGACCCGGAGCCAAAGTTCTCGCTGTTGATGGTTTCAAGAATGTTCTCCCAGCTGTCTGCTTCATTCAAGCTAGAAGCACCAAGATAATGCCCCAGACTCGACACCAGGACCAAGCGTGACGGTGAATCTGTCGTCGACGAGTTCACCAAATATGGCAAGAGCAAGATGCTGAGCAACGCAGTGGAGAGATAATTGACTTGCAGCCTACATGATAAAATCAGAACTCAACGTGCACAAAAGGGAACGGGAATGCAAGTACATACATTGTTTCCCATCCGTCTTGCGATCGAGTGTAATCGGGAGAGAACAACCCAGCATTCGCAATGATCGCATTCAACTCCCCGTTCCCCTCCGCTTCAAACTTATCCACGAAGGCACGTACATTCTCAAAGGATCCCAAGTCGAGTGGCCAAGTAGTCACTTCTGGAATGTCCCCAGCCTCTGGCTCTGCGGCGACTCGCTCGAGAATGGCTGCGTGCGTCACCCAAGAATCCATCAGTCATCTTAGCTGCAACACCATTATCTACTCACCTTCACGAGTGTGTTCACACTTGGTCAAGTCCCTACTTGTTGCAAAAAGCAACTTGGGTTTCATCCTGGCCAGATGAACCGAAGCCTCGAAACCCAACCCAATATTCGAGCCTGTTACGATGAACGTCTTCGAGCTAACACCACCGACCGCATTTGGTTGGGGAAGGGGTCTTCGTTGCTCGCGAAAAAACTCCAGTATGCTGAACACGGCCATGCCGGTGGATAGAAAACAAAGAGATCGAGACAGAAAAGCGAAAAATAGGCCGGATCAAATGATCTCTGAAGCGAAATTCATTGCAGTTCTAGGCGACTCGGAACCGATCCAAGTTTAGTGAAGAGATGAAAGTACATACTCCGAATTCTGTTTGCTGTGACCCGGATTGATGTCAAGTGACACCAAGTGAAGACACAGCAAAGAGGAGACAAAGCAATGCAAAAGCGAGGGGAAGATCCCCCGACGACACGAGCCGGTACTGCAGTGGCAAGGTCATCACGTCCCCGGAGTTGCAAGCAGAGCTCGCGGGGACAAGGGCGGCAAAAATTTGATAACCAAAGAATGAGGGCGGTGCCCTCATAATAGTGGTTAAACTATTAAGAACAGATACTACACTTGATCTAAGCCAAAAGGCCAGAGTGGTAAGGATTCTGGATGTCGAGCGTGGGTTTATATACTCCTGGCGACTCGCGCACGGACCAACATGATGTTGGCCTCAAACTGCCTGCATAACTACTCCATCTGGGATGTGACACCATTCGCAGGCTTGCCATGTCACACGCGCAATCCTGTATCCAAAGCGATTCATGCCAGTGAAGTATTGTAGTTACAGTAAGTAAAAGACCGCAAAGCAACAGTGATGGCGTCTTGGTCGACTTTGTCACATACAACACGGACTGGCACTCAATTGCCCCCGAATGCACAACAACAGTAGCATGACGCGGAAAAAAATGGGAAAGACGTTCATGCGTGACCCATCTGTGGCGGGGCCGGACCTGCTTCGTAGTGGGGAGGTCCATTGGGACCTCCGGGTGGCATCATCATTGGGTAGGGAACGGCATGTTGTACTGCAGAGCAACGTGGGTCATCAGAGGTGATAAGTTAGTCAGAAGAGTACACGAACATTGTGGGCTTTGGTGATAGTATGGATGTGCGTGCATGGGTGTAGGAGTCGGTGGCATGGAAGGACGAGGACCTGCGCCATTCGGTGGGGGAGGGTAGGCTCCAGGAGGTGGCTGCATATATTGTGGTGCTGCCAGGCAATAATCAGTGAAATATTCGTATTCTACGAATCATCAAACTCACGGGGCATCTGGGGCATCGGAGACGCAGCATACATAGCTACTGGAGGATTAGCCATGCCCCAGGAACAGAGGGAACATCACATACGTTGTGCGTTTGGTGGTATGGGTTGAGGGTAAGGCATGTGTTGCATGAATGGGCCCGACACAAAGGCACCAGGTGGTGGTGGGGCCATGCCAGGCATCATAGGCTGAGAAGACTGTAGATACAGATGGACGTGGAGGTCGACGATGTCAGCTTACCTGTCCGTGATAGTAGGGAATGTAGACTATGCGTTGTTCGCCCTCTTCGTATGGATGGTGAGTGACGGGTGGAGGGCCAGTCGGGGCTATATGCGCGGGTTGCTGGGGCGGCTGGTGGGGTAGGGCGGGGAACATGTGAGTGTAGCGTTTGCCATTGTAGGGCCACATCGCGGCTGGAAGTGAAAATGTTAGATTTACATTTCGAACGTGGAGGATGAACCGTACTTATGTTGCTGGCCTCAGCAACCTTGTTGTGTTTGAAAGGATTGAAGTCATCCTTAACAAGGACTGTGGCTTTCTTAATGACTTTCGTGCCGAAGAAGGGGTTGGGAGTAGGTGACTGCGACGATGCTCAGCAACACCAAACGACTCGAGTAGCAACCTTACCGATTCAGCAGCCTTGACCTGAGGAGATGCAGAAGCCGAAACTGAAGCAGGGCTGGGGATGGGAGATGTAGGACCCTAGATGATTGCAGAAGAAAGCTCAATGGTCAGCGTTGGGTAAGAATAAAAGTGCAATCGTCATTACAGGGGTAAAGGTATTGGCCTTTGGATTGGGCCTGAAGGATGAAGCGTTTGCATTCAGCCGATTCGTCGAGGTAGGTGAAGTCGGTGCCCCAGTGCTTGACGGGGTTCCATTTGCTTGCGGGCTCGGAGACTTCGTCTTGCTCCCTTTGAAAGCGGGTATGGGTTGAATGTACATGCTGATCGTTGGCTTGCCGTTCGCTTTCCCTGGCTCCGAGGTTTTAGAGGGTACCTTGGATGTTGACGCTGACGGTGTTGGTGCGGGTGTCTTGCTGGGAGCGACCGTAATTGGGGCAGGCTTCCGAGTCAAATCCGGGGAAGCCTTTGAGGATCCAGGGACTTGCGGAACGCGCGAAGCACTCGGAGATGGGCTGAGTGCTCCTACTGCCCCAATTGCACGTGCATTCGTTGAAGTCGCATCCTGGGAGGCTTTTTCACGAATCTGCTTCTGTTTTTCCTCGTCCTTAGCCAAAATAGGTACCAGGTCATCAGGTATTGGCTTGTTAAGCTAGAGACAACGCCAGATAAGTCGTTAACAATGAAATGATATCTCAGTGATGTGCACATATGTACCAACCTTGAATGTCTGCGAGAACTTGAGAAGCTCAGCTTTGCGCTTGTCCATCTCACTTTTCACCAGGGCCTGCTTCTTCTGCGTCAAGCGCTGCCTTTCATTGGTTACGAAGTCACGAAATGCTGGCAGTGGATCTGGGGGTGGCTAAAGAGACAGACGTAAGACGTAATTATGGAGATTAGTCAAAAGGTCGAACTGCTACAAATGCTGAGGGAAAGAACGCAGCCACAAACCTTGTTAACGGATGACGTAGACGGGGCTGGGGAAGTGGACTTCGTGGTCGGAGGAGCATCTTTAGTCACCGTCACCATTCCGTCAGGACCATTGACAGAAACTTTGGGGATCTCAGATTTCGGAGGCGGGCTGGCAAGAGAGGGCACCCCAGCCGAACCAGCCTGTTGCTGCTTACGTGCACCAGGTGGGACGTACGCATTGGAACCACGGACAACTGCACCATATCTGCGTTGCGCTGTAAGAACGGCGGAAAGAGGGCGGATATGGATACGCATACTTGTCCTCCTCGTTTACGCCGCTGTCATCTGCACCCAAATTTCTCTCCTCTGCGATATGCGGATTGTTGCTCGTGCTCTGCCAGTTGTGTGAGCATGGCAACCTCAATAGCGAAAGCGATATTGGAGCAAATGACGTACTCCCATGATCTCACTAGCAATACGTTGTGCCTTTCGTTCCTTCTCCTTGAAATCCACGGCAGATCTATCAAGCTTCGTGGTGTAGACTTCCTCGTCGAATGAGGTCGTGACACCAAACATCTGTTCGTTCACGGCAAACTGGTCCCAAGAGGTCGTGGTAGTTGCACCAGGTCCGAAGGTAAGGTCGTCACCGTTGGCTTCGAGTGGGCCTGTTGGAACCGCAGGGGCCCCAGTTGAATCAGAGGATTGCCATGCTTGTAACTCACGTTCTCTTGCGATTTTCCCTTTGCTGATCTCGGAATCTGTTCGAAAAGCTGCACCACGAGTAACCGTGGCATCGATATCGAGAAAACAAAGTAAAGAGGGCACAGGGTATCATCTATTCCTTGTCCGATTAAAATACGCGCTTGAGGACTCACAGTCACCATTGGGCACCTTAGCATCGGCGGGCCCAGACTGCCAATTGTCGATGGTGGTTGAAGGAATGAAGATGGAGTCCTTGAGGGGGGTACCGGGCTTTGAGATCTCCTTGACATCCTTGAGAGTGACGCCAGTCGTGTCACCTTCAGGACTAGTGGACGAGATCACACCCTCGTAGCGTTGACCGACTTTCGTTGACAATGTGACCGTTGTGCCCTAATGAGATGGAAGATGTAGGCTCATGATACTTAGCGTAGCCCGGGAGGTAAGACGCACGGTGATACCAGCAAGGGTTTGAAGGACACGATCCTGGGGAGCGTCTTGTGAACGAGTACCGTTGGTGTGGGCAGCTAATGGAGGGAAGGGCCCCTGACTGGCTGGAGAGGGCCCGTTCGACAGACGAGAGGGTGTGTTAGCTGGAGAAAATGTTGGAGAGGCCCTTGCCCCTGACCACGCCGGGGGACGACTGAGAAATGGAGAGGACGATGAGAAGGAACATATGTGGCGGTAGGATGTGATGGGGAATACATACCGGGTCGCGGGGTCTGCCATACCTTTCCTAGGCTGCTTTGAGCGGGAAGTGGTTGCCATTGAGAAAAGATGGGGAGTAGAAGAAAAATCAAAGAGGGAAAAAGGAGCAAAAGACAGCAGAAATGATGAAAGATAGCAAGCACGACGCGACTAAAGACCGCTTGGAGAATAATCAAGACTTGCAAGGCTTGGCTTGCAATTTTGACACGATGAAAAAAAAGAAAAGGAAACAAGCCTTGCCGCGAGCTGGCGAGTAGACGATAAAGAGAAACAACTGTATGTCTCGTACGGGCGGTTGACCAGGGAGTCAAGTCGAAAAGTCGCTCAATAACTCGAAACCCAATACACTCCGGGAACTCGAACACCGCTTCAGACAAGGACCCCAAACACCACCACCACCGTGCCACCAAGCCAACAGTTCAAGTTGGACGGTGCCATCCACTGAAAACTATCCTCGAGCGACCATACCATTCAGTAACTATCTCTCCACGACGTCGTGCTCCCCCTGAACTATAAATACTGTCTCTGGGGTCCCACCGCGTGCGCTGCGCTCATTGTCTTCGAGAACGATTTGACCATACATATACTTACACTCAGTACAACAGAAGCTGGCACCAGAGATGATCGATGATCCATTCCCGTGATCTCTCGTGATATCGGTCTCATGAGCCACAAACCGCAGCAACTGCTATTCTCGAGCATCAGCCGTGCATCGGGTGACAGCCACGCGCCCGAAATGAGTTTAGTACAGGCTAAACCGAACAGTATACACAACCTAACGGTCAAATGCACCCGTTAGCACGAGAGAGAGAGAGAGAGACTCTGAGCAACGCACACCTTGGGAACACTGGTCAAAAACTTTCGGTTGCGACTTTATCCTACGCGCAACAATCGGGCACCTTGCGCAGTCGTCACCCACAAGCCAAGTGGATAGAAGGAGTGATACAAAGCTCTCGAGAAACTGGAACTCGACCCAAGACGCAAGAGAGTGGGAAGTTGGAACCGCCCAATGATTACTTCATCTGAGGCTACTTACCTCGAATTGAAATAACCCGGTTCTTGACATGTGCCCAACATGTGCCTGATGGGCCCATCGCCTCGTGGGCGAATAATTTGCATCCAAATTTTCGGGAGTGCAAATCGACCCACGAACATTCGTCAAGGGCGACGCAAGGATCAGCGCCGCGAGCCTAATTACTTGGAATTCCATGGCATTCTTCAATTTCGATGTTCGATATTTGAACGATCGGATGCCGAGGCGAACTTGCTTCCGCCGAAGACGGTGCTCAGAGTTCCGCATGGACTACACATAACTTGAATTCCGGTACAGTAATGGCGAAGTGCAAGATGAACTGTCCGGCCGGAGGCCCTGTTCCCCGTTGGACCATCCTGTCTAAGTAAGTGATTATGCATCATTATGCAGATTCCAACGGGTTTCCAAAGTAGGAGGCTGGTAGTGCTGCCGTTTCGAAATTCCAGTGTGTGGGTTGACGTTGAGCCGGGTGCAGACCCCACATTGTGATACCCTTATGTCAACGGGATCAAATATTCGTTCTCGTGTGGTCGTGTCGGCGCCCAATGTCTCATGCCTGCATGGCCAGGGCCCGTCGTGCGACCCTGTGAGGATCCCATCTTTGTCAGAGTCCCTCAAGCAACTCATAACCCCTACAGATACTTGGGATAGCGGATATTACTGTCCAATGTGATTTAGGTCAGTACTCGCTGTCTTTCTGAACGTATCTTTAGAAGGAACCGGAAATACTGCGATTCGCCCTTCCATACCACGATGGCTCGATTAAACTCCTGTCATGGAATCATGACATGGGTCACTGGCCGAAACCCTTCTTAAGGCCCGGTACTAGATTTTCCGCATCATCCCGCGTTCCTTTCCCTCCCAGCCATGTCCTCCCAACCAGTTCGCCTGCGCGATGTCGCACATCCACCCAGCTACATGACTTCTTGGGAGAGGGTCAAATACACCAAAGTTCATTGGCTTACTGAGCTATTCGCTGAATCGGTATTAGTTCTCCTCCGTTGCCCGCTGGTATCTGACAACATGAATGGGTATAGCTTGGGGTGTTCTTCTACGTCTACGCAGGCTGGTGGTTTTTCCCCACTTCGAAAATACCGTTTCCTAACGGATCGTTCTGAAACAGGCGTTGGTGCCACTGCTTCGTTTGTCGTTGGAAACATCACCGCTCAGCCCCTTGGCTGTCAGTTCGTGTCTTCTGTGCCTAGCGCATGTTCTAATTTTAGTATTTAGCTCTCTTCACTGTGGGCTTTGCATATTCGCTTGGAATCATGCTCGCTATCACAGTCTGTGGAGCAGCCTCTGGAGGTCACTTCAACCCGGCCGTCACACTGTCATTCGTCTTACTCAGAGGTTTCCCTGTTGCCAAGGCCGCTAGGTACGTTCACTTCCACAGTGGGGGAGTGGAGAATCGAATAATTAACATGGTGCGGCAGGTACATGGTAGCACAGACATTGGGTGCCTTTTTGGCATGCCTTTTCATTTACGTGCAATGGAAAGATCTGATCGTGGTATGTATCAACATTCCCCCTGAATTGACAGAAAACCTATTATTGAGCTGTCTTTAGGCCTCAGAAGATATCCTGAAACAAAAGGGTCTCTACGACGCTTTGATGTTCACTCCAGACGGTCCCGCAGGGATATTCGCACTCTACGCGTTGCCTGGGACGAACTTGAAGCGTGCTCTACTCAACGAGTTCTTGACCGTGAGTGACACATGACCGACCTCCTTATCTCGAGTTAACACTCCCTCCGTCTTCCAGGACTTCCTCATCGGCCTTACCATCAGCGCAGGCCTCGACCCCACCAACCACATGATACCGCCTCCGAGCGCACCATGGGTCATTGGCTTTGTATAGTATGCACCCTCCTAATTTGTTTATCAACCTCGTCATCTGACCCACGTCTTAAAGTGCAATTGCCATCTGGGGATATTCTCCAACCACCCGTATGTTCTTCTCTTCTCGAAGCTATCGACCAGACCCTTTCCCAGATCGCTCATGACCCTTTCCTTTTTGTTAGTTTCCGCAAACACGGCGCGTGATCTCGGGTCACGTTTCATGGCCATGGCGATCTGGGGCAGGCCAGCTGCGGGAGGCCCGTACGCGGCGATCGCCGCACTGACCAATCTTCCGGCTACCCTTCTGGCGTTCGTTACTTATGATCACTTGTTGGGTAGTACTCTCCGAAGTAAGCGTTTTCGATCACTTTTCTAGGGAATCGTGGAACTGACGGATCCGGTATCTGTTCGAATAGCTATCACTCCAACTCATACCGCGTTCCTCCGAGGGCATAAACATTACCATGAACACGCCGGCCTTGCCCCGGAAGGGTATCTCGCAGCACTCGAAACGCCCGAGGAGGCCGCAGCAGCTTCAAGATCCTTCGACGAGAAGCAGAACCACACAGTGATGCTCGAAAACTCCGGGAACGGGAACGTCTAGCCAACTCGGAAGTGTGTAGGAAGGAAGATCGGAAAAGGACTCGATGTAGTATTTTGGCTCCCTCCTCCGTTGGATAATTGTTGTACAGTCTTGTTGTTGTGAGATCTGGGCGCTTTGGATTGGGCGGATGATGGTCTTTTAAATGGTCACACCGCAAATGTATGTGTATCCTGATTACAATAAACATAACTTGATTGTGCAGAACAATGGGTCCTAGGTCATTGTACAAAGATATTTTTTGGCGACGTGCTTCTGAACTTGATACACAGAACCACCCCAATATAAGAAACAGGCAAGTTCGAACCAACTTACAACCTATGCTGGCCAGCGGATGGTTCAGACACTTGGACAACCCTGTCGACATTCAAGCTGAGCCCCAATTCCTTGCAAGTCAATAATAGAAAGCGGACGTACAACTTTCCGGTATTGCCTCCTGAAAACAACATCGGAAGTGCTTGCGGGGCACTCTCCAACCCCTCGACGATATGGAATTTCCTCTTGAGTGTGCCATCGGTGAGGCCGACAGCCAAATCGGCGATTGCTTTGGGGTACTCCGCGGCGTAGTCAAATCTGTGAAACGTAAATCCCGTATACATAGCCTAGCACGAGGAGACGCACACGACGAAACCTTGGATCTTAGCTCGCTGTGAGATAAGGTTCATGTAGTTGACAAGACCACGAGGTATTTCCGAGTCTTTTTAAAGTCGAGTCAGCGTGCTCATCAAGAGATGACAAGGGGCCGACACATACTATAACCAGAGATAGCTCCTGAAATGGCTGTCAGCATGCAAGATATATACACACAAGGAGAACCATAACAGACCACACAACACGATCCTTGCGTTCTTGTTCAATCTTTGGAGAGCCATATCCAAAATCTCTCCACCAACGTTGTCGAAAAAGACGTCGAGATATCCGACGGCGTTCTTGAGATCTTCCCGGAGCGTGCTGCTTTTGTAGTTCAAAGCGACATCAACGCCGAGCTCCTTCTCGAGCCAAGCGCATTTTTCGGCCGTCCCAGCAAGCGCGACGACTTTAGCACCAATGCGTTTCCCGAGTTGACAGACGAGTGATCCGACTGCGCCTGCGGCGCCGGATACGAGGAGGGTTTCGCCGGCCTTGAGCTGCCCGATGTCATGTAGCCCCTTAAATGCCATTGCATGTTAGTACCCCAAAGCAAGATGCTCGTGTTCTCGCTCACGAAGTAGGCGGTCATCCCTGGGAGCGAGCGAGAGTTATTGAGTTAATGAAATGGGTGCAAGCCATTAGCAGATGATCATACCAGGCATGCCGAGGGTGTTCAAGAAATCAAGTGCTGTGGTACCAGGAGGGGGACTTTCAAGTAACCATCAGTCTCGCACACTTGCAACAGAGCTCTCAAACCTCACGTTATCTTCTGTAGTGCCTGGTCTTTCATGACAGCATATTCGGTCCAGCCTGAACGGTGGGTGCAACATATCAGCACCGAACGAGGCAGGAGGAAAACCATGCACATACCGAGTGTACCAGTGACGATGTCACCTTTAGAGAAAGCGCTCCCCTCCCCAGCTTCCACGACGACACCCATCCCCAGTGCACGCATCACCTCGCCAATCTGAACGGGAGGAAGGTAGCTTCGCGTATCCCTCAACCACCCTCGCATCGCGGGATCAATGGATATGTAAGTGACTTGGACGATCGTTTCCCTTGCGCCTGCCTTTAGCTCATCCTTAGAGACAGTTTGCGACTCGAACGTGTCAGGGAGGATGTCTGCTACCGGACGTTCACGGAGAACGATGCGAGTGAATGTGCCGGATGACATGACTGAAGCCTGAAGCTTTGAAGTCTGATGAACAACTAGTGTGATAATCTGAAGAGAGAGATGGTGGGCGCGGGTGTGGTGCTGTTGCGTCCATGGCTCTTATGAATCTTTCCACCGCTAACCGTAAGACCTGTCTCCGGCTACCAAGAGACCGAACCGGACAAGCCCCAAAGGTGATGATGAAGAATCAATCACAAACCGAAGGATCACGCAAGGCCCGTCTGCTTCAATAAGTGCTTCACGACGAGGGCAAGAGCGACGCGTCTGGGCGGTGGGAATCACCGTATGATAGAGTTGAAACACATCACGGAAATACGGAGGTGTTCGGTACAGGGTCGTAACAAGACAACAGATAAAGCAACACGGGATGATTAACTATATGCTTGGCTCCGATTCAATGAGAGCATGGAGTATGTAGATGGTTTGTTTTCGGCGCGTCGATGCAAAGCCAGATCCAGGCAAAAGTCGAAGGAAGATATCGCGATCATAACCGGCGGATCTTCGGGGCGGATAGCAAGCCCATCAAACCAAATACAAGGGCGTACAAACCGGATGCTACCTTCTGATGAGAATTCTTATGAAAGCAAATCGCGGAAGAAAATCACCTCCGATCGTGCCCTTCAAGTATCCTAGATTTGACCAACGTCCAAGTGTCAGAGAGAGCAGTGACCATCCAGCAACGATAGCGGCAGTAAGAGTAGGGATAACACGTGATAAGACACCGGACTTTCTCCAGGAACGATACTTTGGGGTATGTGAGTATCCACCAGGATGTATTGGTATGTTAGGACTTACATCAGGCTGAACCCCTTGTAGCCAGTACACGAGCAAGATATAAAGGAACAACGAGACTACAAGTGCGCCAAGACATAGTGCGAATATTGCCGCCGTCCTATTTGGAGTCAATCGGAGCAGCGCGACGTGAGAAGACGACGTTACCTCGACCAGTCAGCCGGAGCGGGATTGGTCAAGAGCTCGAGAAGAACATGATGTGTTCTGAAGAGAAAGGTGACAGCGGCGCCGGGGATGATAAACTTGAGCTGACGGAATGTGTGTCTGGAGATGGCATGAAGTTGGAGACTGGTCATGATGGTGGTGCAAGCCACTCGGTCCACGTTGCAACAAAATCTGGGCGCCAGAATCACATGTTACCCATCCGTATTCGCTTCCACGACTGCATTATTATTTTACGCTCAAACGCATCAGCTCAAGTGCTGACAGTACATACGACGGGGTAAATCGTTCACAAGTCGAGCATAAAGAGAATGGATAACTTCGAGGTTGCATCCGTTCTCAATGTGTTGATTCAGACTGTCTCTCAGAGTCACTACCATTTTGAGGCGTTGAATTGGCAAGGTTATTTCACTACTATAACACACCGATCGAGCCCATTCAATGGCTAGGGGAAAACCTGCCAAAACCCTTGTGATCAAGGTCCCGAAGCACGGTGCCCAACGTATAGGTCTCAAGTTCAGCACGTCAGTAGAGAACCTCGTTCGAAAAGAACACACGCAGCCTGGAAAGTCTTCGAAACCAAGGTCACGCGTACGATACCAACACAATGACCCACCAGCGGGCGCTTTGGCCCAAGCAATTGTCAGTTGGACATACAGAGCTTGGAGAATGATACTCATCGCTGTGGATTTCGATCGTAGGAGTCTGCATCAGACTGGAATTCACTGTTGATGACTGCTCGTGCGGAAAGAGGGCCGCAATGGGACGTCGGGACCCAGCAGTGAGTACGACCATTGAAAATTGCGTTGAAAAGAGTTTGACTGTTTTATAGGTTCCAAGTTGACATTGGGTCAGATCTGTACTATGACCCTACCCTACTGCTTGAAGCCACAAAGCAACAACGTCCCCAAGAAGACGAGCCTAGTCAAACCCCTGCACGGCCGGGTTCAATGCAACCTCCAGACTTCCGCCACGAGTCCCCTCGCATTGTTCGAAACCCTTCTGCTTCTGCCGCTCAGCAGGGCTATGTGGCATATGGGTCTCCACGCCATCCTCAACAAGCATTCAATCCGATCCCCCCAGGCCATTTCTATGGCGATCCTCGTGTGGGTGGAATGGGCAACATGTCCCCAGACATCCGGAGACGCACTGGAAGACTTGGCCCGGAGGAAGGCTTCATCACGCTCCATGGCCCATAGAATCATTACCGATTCAGTCTGATATACCCTGTATTCTAGACTGTCTTCTAGTTTCCACTGATCTAATATCCAGTCACGGCTTTGCAGGCTCTTCTATACCGACGACTGGCACAAGGCTGTCCGAAAGTTCCAAGGATTACATGTATCGAGGCTACATAATTATATCACATCTTGCTTTGCTACATCATTATTATCAGCCCAAATAGCGGACCCCCTCACGACTTCATGGAAATACGTGGCCTGAGTTTTCTGGCTCGTGAAGTTTCATCGCCATCGGTATGGCGGATCCGCGGACGCTTCCCCAGAATCGAGCTTTCATCGCTCTTTTGAGATGACGGATGTTCATCTACTTTCTCCTGAGATCCTTCGTACCGCGTCGACTCTTCCTCCGGCTCCTCGGTCCCCTCACGATCCTCGGACTCTGCTGAACTTTCGCGCCCATTTTCTCCCCCAGCCCTGGCCTCGGCCTCTGCATTGGCACCCTTCTCCCCTTCCAACTCACTACGGCGTGCAGGCTTCACCTCTTGTGCGGCCATAGCCAGCTCTGCGTCCGATGGTGGACGACACCTTGCTCTACGAGGTTCTTTTGTCGCATCTGCCGTCGACATGACTAGCAGTCGATGACCAGGACAACCCGAGTTACAACGAAGGTGTTTCTTTCCCGAGAGGGCATGGCGAGGTAGAGACGACTGCTTGCGCAACCACAAAAAGGATCGATCCCCGTTCCGGCATAGTGACGGGTTGCATGTGTGAATGCAAACTTCATAGTCCGTGGAACTGTGTACTGGTGGAGTCCGCTCTCTGAGCTGCACCGTTTGGTTCACAGACGCAGACTGGTTTGTGGTGGTCTTCTGAGAGGAAAGTCGATCAGCCTTTCGTAGGGGACGATCGACAGCAGTGATGCTAGACGGATGTGCACGTACATTTTCCTGTTCTTCCCGAAGAGCAGGCTCGCGATTTTCGATCGAAGGTTTCTTAGCGGACTGTTTTATCAGTTTGTCTCTGGTGAAACTGTGTAATCCGACGGCCAGGTAAGCACTTACGCGCGAGGGAATCTTTAAAACAATCATCTCGGTACGCTTATTTGGGGCCGACTCTGGATGTGGCTAGTATAGTTTATGAGACATCACTCTTAAAGCCACGGTGAATTGATGTTACCGCTGTTATCGCTGGGGGTGGTTTGGAAATTGGTTGTCCTTCAGGACCTTGGTCCTGCTCCGAGTCGAAGAGAGCTAACTGCTCTGGTGTTAATCGGGTTCGCAGACGCGCGACCATAGCTTCGAGGTCGTGAATTCGTTTCACAGCGTCTTGACGGGCATTTCGTTGGAACTCTGTCGCAATCTGATGGGATTTGAGTAATTGTAAGGTGGAGGTCTCAAAAGGAATGCTAACAGTCTGTTCGGCAAGTGCATTTAGCAGTCTTTGAACTTCGCCCTTCTCCTTATCCAAAAGAATATTGTCGTCTTCTCCCGCCTTGAGCTGTGCGTTAAGTTCCAGCTCCCGCTGTTCCAGTTCAGATACGCGAGACCGTGCTGCTTGAGCATCCCGCTTCCATTCGTTACCGTATTTCTGCCACTGTTGCAGCAGCTGTTTCACTCGACTGATCTCCTGCGTTGCACCATCGAGCTTCTCTCGCGTAGTCTCTAGCTCGGTCTTGCTCGGATTGGCTTGTCCTGAGGTATCGATGGGTGTATGCGCTGGTGTAATTTTACTCCCGTTGTCTGCGTTCGCTTTGGCGGATGCTAGAGCTGCCTCGAGTTGTTCGCTCTGAACCTGCAACGCTCGTTCGACACGCCGTAGTTCCTCCTGGTAATACGACGTCAACCTGTGGCGTTAACAGCTAACCGCCAATCATGAGGTTCGAACTGCACCTCAGTTGCTTCTCGTTTCCTCCGTGATTCCTCCAATTCCTCCTCCTTTACCAGAAGTTCCACGGCGAGGGACCGACACCTCTTATGCAGATCCTCCGGCGCCGACGGTCCTTGATCATCCTCCGCCTCCAATTCCCCGTTGTCAGCTTCCCCCGTTTCTTCGACTTGTACCCCAGCCTCCAAGTTCTGCTCGACTTCACCCTCCGAGTCTGCCCAGTCGGATGGTTGAACGTCAAGCCGAGCACGAAATTTAGCAAAGGAAGCCATGAGAGCGTCGCATCCCACCACCAACGTCTTCCGTTCGTCGGCCCATGTTGCGGTAGACTGTGTGAGCTGATGTCGAAGGTCAGCAACTTCGTGTTCGAGTTCGAGGTTTTTCTGTAAGAGGTCGTTAAGATGAGGCCTTAGTCTACTTGGGGGTGCCATGGTCGCAGGCAAATGCCAGTGCGAGTGGTGGACGGATGAGAGGCTGGTGGTACTTTGTAAAACGGCAGCAAACTTTCCAACTGTTCCGCACTTCTGAGAAACATCACATCGCTTCATGTCAATTGCGATGCGATCCCTTCGCATCTTGCACGAGAGACCAACTTCTGTAGCATTTATTCTCAACACTTTCATGCTGTTTCACCTCGACAAACGCATGCGTCGGCGCAACCGACGCAATCACTACTTAGTAGCTAGTGTACAACTGGGACCCACTCGGACAGCTCAGACTCGGTGATGCACAATGCCTATCGTCCGCAAGCTGCGATTGCCCGACCTCGTCATCTGGGAAGCTTTGTCTGGATAGCCCGAATGGCAACAGCCAAGCCGCTCCGACCCGATGAATCATAGATTAGCTCTTTCCATCTCCCATTGATAACCGTAATATTGGGACGTGGTGTTGATCTGGGTCAGGTGTTTGGGACTGACGTGGGGGACCGTACCACAAGGTACCACAGGGTACCACTTCATTGGTCAGACTGTCGCTATCAATAGGGCAGCATGTCAACTTGTGAAACTCTGGTGACAGTGGTGAGTATCTCCTCACCTTGATAAATCCATTGGTTTGCCATTACTGACCCTCATCGAGACGAGCATCCCGCAATGTCTTACCCTAAGAAGATTCCGTACGGTGAGCTGAACGATTAGGAAGTTGGAGGAACTGAATGACTGACACCAGGAATATCAGTGAGGCTCGGAAATTCCGGCTTGAAGGTGTCCAGGATCATTCTGGGGACCATGCAGTACGGTGACAAGGGCTGGCAGGAGTGGGTCTTGGGCGAGGAAGAAGCTGTCGAACATGTCAAGACTGCGTAAGCTCCATGTCGTTCCGTCATCGAACCCCCTGATTCTGATGTTGTGCTGGCACAGATACGAAGCTGGAATCCAGACCTTTGATACCGCTGATGTGGGTTTGTCATCCTGGTCATGTACGAGTCACCTTACCGTCGTTAGACCTATTCGAATGGCTACTCCGAAGTCATACTCGGACGGGCGATCAAGAAGCTCAATCTACCTCGTGATGAGATCGTCGTGATGACCAAGGTGCGTTCGTTCTAACATGATCAAGCATGGTGTGGATTGATACACACACGTTTTAACCTGCAGGTTTACAACGTCGTTGGTCGCGAGTACAGCACCCACCAAATCGCCGGTCGAAAGGACCCTGATCAGAACGGATACGTGAACCAGCATGGGTTGAGTCGCAAGCATATCTTCGCGAGCGTTAAGAAGAGTCTTGAGCGCCTTCAGCTGGATTATATCGACCTCCTTCAATGTACGCGCATTTATGAGGAAAATACACAAAGTTAGCACTCACGGGTCTTCCTGAAGGTCATAGGTTCGACAAGGAGACGCCAATCGAGGAGACCGTAAGCACTTTGTTCTCAAACTGTGAATCTTCGGTCAACTCTGAGTGATGCAGATGCAAGCTCTCCATGATGTCGTCAAAGCTGGCTACGTTCGCTACATCGGAATGAGCTCTTGCTGGGCATATCAATGTAAGGGACATCTGTGTAACTGTTACATCCGTGCTCACACAGTAATTTTTAGTCCAGGCCATGCAGAGTGAGGATTAATTAATTACTTTGGAAACATTACTCAATCCACTGAACAGACTATGCGATCACGAACAAGCTTACCCCTTTCATCTCGATGCAGAACCACTACAGTCTTCTGTACCGTGAGGAAGAGCGTGAAATGTTCCCTACGCTCAAGATGTTCGGTGTTGGTTCCATTCCTTGGTCCCCCTTGGCTCGTGGTGCACTTACGAGGCCTCTGGGCCAACAAACTACCCGAGGCCAAAATGACTGGTATAATCGTATCCTTTTTTCATACTTCTAACCTGCTAAATTCGTGCTACACAGGTTCATAGGCAACTACTCTACTTCGTCGTACGAAACGATCATCAACCGGTGCGTCCTTCACACCATGTTTCCCGAAGTTGCTGTTGTACTGATTTGGGTGTTTAGCGTGGAAGAAGTGGCAAAGAAGAAGGGAGTTAGCATGGCACAAGTTGCTATTGCCTGGATCCTAACCAAGGACGGTTAGTCGTTCTTCCTACACAATGACTTGCACAGCTCATCCGATGAAATACAGATGTCAGCGCCCCGATCGTTGGTACCACCAGTCTGACCAACCTTCATGACATCATTGGTGCGTCGTTCATCGTGTTGGGCCACGTGTTTCACGAGAGCTAACGGTCCATAAAGCGGGTGTTGATGTCAAATTGACGGCAGATGAAATCACATATCTGGAGGAGGCCTACAAACCAATGCCCGTGCTCGGGCATGCTTGAACTCGATCGCGAAAGGGTGTAGACGGTAATTGTAAATGTACGAAGTTCAATGTTTCCCCCACGAAGTTATACACTCCTGACTTGGCACTCACTCGATACTGGCCGATGGATGCTCCAGTGAGTGGCATAAATGAAGAGAACAAATTCAGGGAATACAGTCACCCCACCGGACAACTTGAACTCCCTCCATTGCCTCTAGGCCGCCGATACGACTGAGATCGAGACAGAACTGCAGCGATTGCGTTCAAAGACGAAAGTTATTGTTTTGCCCAAACTCAGGTTTACCTTGAAGTTCCTCCCTTGGACTGTATTCTGTTCATTTATTCAAGCCTCAAGGCCTCACGTTCAACTTGAAGCCCGAAGGTGAAGACCGGGTCGACCAAGAAGCATTGACCAAAATGGAATCTTTATTATATAATCCAATTGAACTCTTTGTTGATCCACATGGTCAACACATGCTCTGACCGGGACCATCCAGCCAAGATATTGCCATTTTATCGAGATATCGACGTATTTACCCTCTCTCGAGTAACCGTTTTCATTTGACAGCATGATCACGCGTTCTCCGGTCAAACCAGTGAGACTCCCCTCGGGGGCTCTTCTGCCGAAACGCGGTGCACCTTCCACACCATTACGCTCGACACCCGCTGCAACAGCGACGACGTCGATACTCACATCTTCGACCGCGACAGGCTCGACAACTACACCGCACGAAGCCATGGTCGCGTCACAATCAGCACACATAAACGATCTCGTCCAGAAGAACCGTTCACTCGAGCAGTCCATGAAGAAACTCAACGAAGAACTCGCAAAATCTGCCGCTGATATTCTTGCTCTTAAAACTGAACGCAAGGCCTGGGAGGGGGACCGTCAGACGTGGACAGGCGAACGACAGGAGTGGATGGATGAGCGAAAGGCATGGGTGGAGGGATGTGACAGGATTCAGGCATGTCATCGGATACAAGAGTACCGGTTTGTGTGTTTATTGCAGGACGAGCGCGTCGCTGCACTCAAGATGCAGGAGGATGCGAGAGAGGAGCAACTCAAAAGGCTACGGAGCGAGTACAAGATTACCTTGTTCCAGGCGCAAGTGGCAGAGCTCCGGCAACAGACTGAGGAAATCGAGGAACTTGGAGATCAGTTGAAGGAGAGAATAGTAGAGCGTGAAGGGGCAGTTCAAGAACTAGAGAAGCAGCATGTGGCTCTCGAAAAGGAGGTGGAAGCAAAGGCGGCAGAGGCACGGACCGCACACAAACAACGCGAGCAGGTCGAGGTAAGTTCTTTTACAATGCTCTCTTTTGCGTTTTTAGCCTGGACCCACCGCACTTCTAGAACGATCTCAGACGTCTTCGAGAAGCCCATGCAGATGCAACAGCCACTACCACCGCTTCATCTTCCAAGCTCGCTCGACTCACCGCAGAGCGAGATGCTCTCGAGGCCCAAATTGCCTCTCTGAAGCACTCTTTAGAGCAAGCACAGGACGAGACTACACAAGTTCGTACACAGCTCACCAACTGGCAGAACTTGAAGAAGGGCGACGATGCTAACGCTGAAGAGGCGAGGAAGAAGAAAGGAGAACTTGAACTTGAACTCAAGGAGACAAAGAAGCGCGTCGCAGAGCTTGAGACGCGTATCGGGAACATCGGCTCCCTGGAGGCGACGGTGGAGAAGCAGAAGGGTAGGGTTGAGAAGCTTAAGGGCGTCCTCGAGGAATGGAAGGTAGAGATATTTTTCGCTCACATAGAACGCAGGCAAACCGTTTTCATATCGCATAGGTCGACGCGAAGGAGCAAACAGTCGCGCGGGAAACGGCCGAAGTCGAGTTGGCCACTGCACGCGCCCAGATTATCACCCTGGAGCAAAGGGTTACTTCGCTCCAAACGCAATTGTCTACCCAATCAAAGTCTAAAGTACGTCCGAACGTATCTAATGTTTCGCTCGCGTGCTCATGCGCCGTGGCTTGATTTTCCTAGCCGTCCAGTAAAAACCCTATTGTCTTACCTCGAGTACAATCAACTGAAGAGTCGGATGCGGAAATATACGCTTCGCCATCAAAATCCACTCTGTCTAGCAAAGATAAACCCAAGCAAGCTTCTACCTCTAAACCGTCGTCTTCTAGACCTCAAGATGCAGCAGCCAAGCCACATCCCAAACCACGCCCTGTAAAACGGCCTAACCCCATCCCCGAGGCTTCGGACAGCAGTGATATAGAGGTTATCCAGCCTCCATCTGCTCCGCCGCCCGCTCAGGGGCAGAGTTCCAAAGCAAAAGGGAAGCAAAAGGCTGTCCAAGATGCTGAGGACGTCAGTGATGTTGAAATGGATGTGGTACCGAAGGAAAAGAAGAAGACGAAACCCAAGGACAAAGAGAAGGGGGATTTGGAAGAGCCTGCAAAGCCCAGGGCCGTTAAGCGGAAGAAGCCTTCTCCGAGCGATGATGCCGAGCCAGAACGTTCGAAACCAAAGGCTAAGCCAAATCCCAAGAAACGACCTTCGCCCGACCCTCCCAAAAAGTCCAAGGCATCACAACCCAAGGACGCCTCGGATGAGGAGATGGACACAGCGCCAAAGAAGAAGAAACGGAAGATCAATCTTTTTGCCGTCGCTCAACCTGCAACGTTTGACTGGAACACGCTAGAAAAGGTATGCCTGATCCCCCCGAATGCTACAATACATTGACACGGCCATCACATCAGGTTGGGCAAGGGTTAGGAATACCGACGGAGCTTTCACCAATGAAGGAGACGGATGCAGTGCCCCGCAGGCTAGGACGATCAAGCAAGGGATGATTTGATGTTATCTGTTCGAATTCATGATATATGGGGGACAGATACAGTGTGTATTGTAATCTATAGTCCAAATGGTGGATACACGATTCTCTTCTGCGATAAGTTGATATCAGAGAAAATGAAAAGTGAGATAGATATCGATGAACGTGTCGCCAAATCATGAAACTCTTCTCAGCGTAGATATTCGTGATCAGAGCGATTATAGTGGCCTTTTCCCTATAGGCCTACCTACGATGTAGTCACATTTCCTATGTGCCATTGATATGCGGAACGCATACCAGAGAACAAGGCGTTGTGAGGTGGCCAGGGTAAACAGAGAAAAAAAAATCCTTCCGTCCTTTTAAGTACTAAGCGGAGTTCGAAAACCTGCTCTCACCAAACTTGACACTGACAGTTCCAGGGCGACATATTCGACTTGCAGATTCAACTTGAACTATGAACATAACTACCGTTCTCCAGTCATGGATCGATCGCGTACATCTGAGATTTGTCGATCCAGCGCTCCCTCGGATGCAGCTGGGTCCTGAAGGGAGCTCCAGAAACCCAGTCATGGTTAGTTCTCGGTCAAATACTAAAGTACCCATACCACTCAGCACACAACGGGGCATTAGATTCAGTTCTTCACTTGGGACGCTCAGCATCCCGACATGAGTTGGTGGAAACATCTGGAAACTGAGATACCTCGTCTAGCCGAACTTGGGTTCACGCAAATGTGGCTACCGCCACCCAACAAGGCCATGCGTGGCAAGGTTTCTATTTATCCTGTCTCCCATTTTCCACTCCTGACAGTATGATAGCTCGGACAAGGTTATGATGCCTATGACCTGGTACGTATTTCTTCAATGTCCCAATATTCACTCCGTCATCCGGACGGTTCATGAGGGTTCTTAGTGGGACATAGGGGAGTTTGATCAGAAAGGTACCGTTTCGACAAGGTGGGGGACCAAGGAGGAACTCCTTGAAGCGTGCTCTGTAGCACATCGAAGCAATATTGGCGTCATGATAGATGCAGTACTCAATGTGATTCTCACAGACGCTTCCATCGAGCAAATGCTCACCCCTGTGCACTAGCATAAACTTGGTGCTGATAGAGCTGAAGTGTTCAAAGCCGTCCGCGTGGATCCACTGAATCGGCTCCGTGTTCTAGAACAGGAGCGTGAAATAAATGTGCGTAGATGTGCCTCCCTTGGGAACGTTCTTTGCTTTAGCTTCTACCAGGGGTGGACAGCCTATGACTTTCCTGGACGCCAAGGAAAGGTGACTGTGACAGTGTTTTCGATTTGGAACACCCAATAAACATCTACTCACGATAGTACAGCGGGATGAAGTGGACCCATGAACACTTTTCAGGTCAGTTTCACCGTGAAAGACCCGTCTTGACGCCACTAACCCAGTGTCAGGAATCGATTTCGATAATTCAACGCAGACCAATGGAATCTTTCGTATATCAAGCCATCGTCGCAAAGGCTGGTCAACCAGGGTGGATAAGGAGCTCGGGAACTATGATTATCTTCTCGGAGCCAATGTTTGTCTGAGAAGCTGGTCGGTCTTCTGCGAGTGAACATCCTATTAACGGTCCATGGGAATATCTTCCAGATTGATCATGAACACCCCGCGGTGCGAGATGACCTATTCTCTTGGGGCTTGTGGATACTTGACGTGCGTAATTTTATAACCCTTCTCGCACCTCTTCTGAACCCGCGTGCTAGGAGACTGCCGGGTCTGGATTTAGGTTGGATGCCATCAAACACATGGATCGAGGTTTCCTTTCCGAATTTGTGAGAGACAAGTCGAGTTCGTGGGTCCTGCGCGCTCATGGACCCGGTGTACTCTAGATCCAAAGAAGCCGTAACCTGCCAAACAGAGAGAGGCTGTTCATCGTGGCAGAATGCTGGACCGCCGAGTGAGCTCCATTTTCCCATCCGTATTGCCCAGTACCGCACTGAGAACGTGCAGCGTGCGGAGGTTGCTGTCCTACGTTCGAGCGTTCGAAGGACAGGTGGGCGTCCTGTTGAACCCCTCAGTCATAACGCTAAGCAGGGTCGCAGACAGCATTTTTTGATGTACCACTCCACGAGAACTTTTATCGAGCTAGCAAATCAGGCTCATCGTACGACCTCAGACGAATTCTTGACAACTCTCTCCTTGCAATTAGGCCATGGGATGCAGTAACTTTTGTGGATAATCACGAGTAAGTGCTAATTCTCCTCATCTCGACATTTGCACCCACCCCTGTTGGACGATAGCACGGTGAGGAGTGGTACATCCTTGTTTCGTTGTTCATGTCCACTAACGGGGTAACTCAGCAAATTGGACAGTCTCTGGAAAGCTGGGTCAGTCCGATCACGCTCCCGGACGCTCCCGGTTGACGTCTTTTAGGTGGATACAAACTTTAAAGTCCAAGCATACGCTCTGATTCTATTACGAAGTGAGGGATTCCCGTAAGCTACGCTATCGTCAAAACGTCGGACATTCTCTTACCCTGTGACGCCCACTTTTTCTAGTTGCGTCTTCTACGGAGATCTATACCCGAATCAAGAATGCTACGACGAGGCGACCTCGGACCAGATTAGACAGTTGCTTGGCATCCGGAAAATGTTCGCATACGGGCCAACGATGGACTACTTCTTACATCGGAACTGCATCGGGTTCGTTCGTATGGGCAATTCTGAATATCCGGGTTGTGTTGTGGTAATCAGCAACGAAGCCCCCGGTCTTAGGTGCGTTCCGACCTCGTTCCTGCGAAGATGGCACTCATACGGCCCCGGTGGGACTTCTGAAAGCAAATCGACTTCACCTATTATCCGCATAAACGTCGGTCCAGTTAGTCTCGTCCAATCACAAGTTCGTGTTCAGAATCTAACTGGGCCTGCGTATCACAGGCTAGCAAAGAATCAGTGTTTCGCGGCTACTTTGACGCTTCGCGACACCTCGCAATCGATGCTAAAGGGTGGGGTGAATTTTATTGCTCGTGTAACTCAGTCGAGGTATGGATAAAGGTGGAACAAAGATGATCGAAGAGCACAATCGCAGGCGTTTTAGGTGGTAGTAACAGGCACAAATATACAGTTAGCCCAAATGCATAAAAATACAGTGGAAGAGATAGATCGTGGGTCGTCATGATACAATGGCGGATTCTTCTGACTGTGAATCGAGATATATGCGAGACCTCGCAGGTGTACTATGCGCTTGTAGTTCGAAATATTCCTCACAAAGGTCCTTTTCTGGGTGTGGTGGCCTTGGGTATGAGGGGTATGTCGCGTGTGGGTAGGTGGTGCCAGTGTTGGAGTAGGAGTCGTTTGTCTGAGACTGTTGCTGCTCGATGGCCGTTGTTGCGGCCTCACCCCCCGTTTCCACTGTATCTTGAGGTTCTCTTTCACAATCGAAAAGAGTGGCTGTCTCTTCCAAAGTGCGACCTACAAAGAAAAATCAGAACGCCGAACATCGTCTGGCGATCTTCAAACTGACCTCTTGTCTCGATAACGAACACCATGACGAACAACAATTCCAGCACCAGCCAACCGCAGTACACCAAGTACTAAGGTGGGTTTGAATCAGAAGTTGCAAACGTCCAAGAAATTGTGCATTCTTACATATTTCCACCCAATGGCCTTGAGAGCCCAAGGATTTACGAATTGATTGAACGCAACAGTAGCACTGACGGTGAAGGTCTGAAACAAACAGTTAGGAGCAACCCGGAATTTCTCTTCGCAAGTGCTCACCATTATTGCAAATCCCTGAGCACGAATTTTGAATGGAAGAATCTCCAACGTGTATGACACCAATAACGGCGTATAAGCAAAGTCGTAGAAAAAGAAGTAGATGAAAATGAGCGGTACAGTCGCTGGGCATAGAAAATGAGAATCATTGTACACTCGTAAAATCTCGGTGGTGATTACCTTTCGCGGCAGCAGTATTGTTCGAGTTCTTGAAAAGAGCGGTAGTGAGCGTCCACATTGAAAAAGCTAACGAGTGTCATATCAGTAGGCAAAGCGAACCACAGAAAGAACACTGACTAATTAGCATCCCAACATTAGAAATCACGAAAACTTTCTTCCTTCCTAGCTTGTCCACAAGCATAGCCCCTGTGATCGCGCAAGCCAAATTAAACACCTGGGCAAGATTGCCAGTCAGTATCCTCATGGCCGTCTGACGAACGCAGGGCGGTCTTACTTGCAGGCCGCCGTTGATGGCAGCTTTAGTGCGAGTTGACGATATCCCCACATCTTCCAGGACTATATTTATGTAGTAGGAAACAAGACCATTTCCGCTGAGTTGTGTTAATTACGAGTTGGAGCAACAAAGGTTATGGACACACCTCCATTGTGAGAATATAGCAATGCCAATGACGGTGAGCATCCTCCGTCTATTTCCCGCAGTGGCAAAGCAAGTCCGGTATGTCTTAGAAGCATCTCTCTCGAGCTTCAAAGCATGACGGATCTGAGCCATCTCGAATACCACGAGCTGATCACGCTCATCGCCACCATTCGCGTGGTACTTTGCCAAAACACGTGCGGCGCGTGATTCCTGTGAGACCGCACGGTGGGGAATTCATTTACCCGCTCCTCGTGATTACATGTAGACTCACCAGTCCTTTCGCAACCAGCCATCGAGGGCTCTCTGGGATAAACCTAAAGGCGGCAGTTCGAAAACCGGAAAGTTCCGAGACCAAGAATAACTGACCAGACGAGCGCTATCTGTAGCACCGGAGCCACGGCCTGTACAAGTAATGGAGCCCTCCAAGACCATTCTGATTGGGCCGCTGAGTCATATGCCCCAAGACAGATCCAAGCCGCTGGCAGAGGTATATGTAAGCTTGCCCTTCTGACGCGTCTTACTCACAAATTGTGCTGCCCATGTACCAAAGGCAATTATAGAGAGAGACGACTTTTCCACGCTAGTAAGATATTGGTTGGGCCGGGAAAGCGTCATTGATGGGCAGGAGAACTCACTTGAGTAGGATATGTCAACTCGGTGATGAGCAATGGAGCAGCGTTTGAGCAGAAGGCAAGGCCAAAGCCCACTTCCCGAACAATGAACATCGGGAGTCGCGAGATACGGAAAAATGTTAAAGGCACCTATGATTCGAGCACCGATGAAGACGTGGACTGTTTGGGCCAACCCTTGTGTTAGAACGCCGACCACCATGATAATGGAACCCAGGACCAGTGTTGCTCGGCGACCGATCCGGTCTGAAAAGAAAGGAGCGAAGGGTGTACCCTTGACAGTGATTTAGCACCGGCGTCGAGCAGCTCAGAAAACAAGCGTACGGAGAGCGCTCCGATCCACTGAGCTGAATTGATCAACCCTAGGAAGAATTAGAGTGGTAAGTGAGCAAGGTGGAATTCACAACATACCTAGGGCTTGACCATCCGGGTCATGGAAGAATTCTTGCCAACTAGGAAGGATCTGCAGGCCTAAGTCATAAGGAGTAATCAGAAAGACTAGGAGATTTGAACTCGAAGCATAAACTTACCATTAAGTGTTGACGAATCAAACCCAACGACAGCAGATGAAAGCAGTGGTAATATCAGTGTGAGGTTCAAAACCAGTATTCCTGTTCCCTCAGATTTAGAAGACTAGTACTGCGAGAGTGAAAGTTATATACCGCGATTCTTCCACCAGGATTCATGGTGAATGAAACTCGCAATTGACCGCTCTGGAGCGACCATGAGGTGGGGGACCTAATGATCAGACAATGAATAGACTCGGAGGGAGGAGGCCGCCGGAAAAAGAGGCTTCGCCTCAGTGTGTTTTTATGCGACCTCTTCCGCTACTTAATGGTACATCGAGGGAAATCGCCTCGGCAACCTGATCTGGCTTAAGCAGTTGCGGGGAAATGAAAGTTCGAACACTCCCAAGAGCTGACATATGGCGACATCCGGTGTCAGTCTTAGGGTGAACGTGACCGACTGGACGGCCGAGGTTTCTTCGAGTTGAAAAATATGAGAACGATCTGGTGAGACTTTCTGAAACTGTATTCAATCAGCGGATCGGAAAGGTTGTATACCCTTGCGAAGGCTATAGTGCGACATCTATGAGCGGAGCGAAAGGAAAACATGTTGTTTCGATGTCAGAATCGTCGTATGGGGAGTCTGAAATCTGCCTTTCAAGGCTCGTTTGAGTCATAAGGTTCAAGGTGCCTCGGACTCGGATTGCTCCCCGGCATACCTCGAAAGAGACCTCAGGCCCACACCCTCGGTTTGGTGTCAGTGGTCTGAATCGCATCTTGTTCTCGTTGCACTGGATACTAGGAAAAGAGAGTGGTTTGCGTGTTTTAAAACGAGTAACTGGCCCGGGACAGCTGGATCGTCGGCCTTATTCTGGTATAGGGACCAGGGAATATTTGCTCTAAAGGCGGCCACAAATCGTCCACATATAAGTATCCCAGGTTTGCCTTGACAGACAGAGTCCTGGTGGGAAAAGTCACCACGCGAATTTTCAACCGACAGAAGTTCGTGTTGGGATCATTTCGGAAAATCGTGCAGGAACACATCAGGGTGAAAGGGCCGTGGGTACGGATACGACTCGGTACCTAGCCGCTGCCACCGGCCAAGTTTGTTCGTGCCTAACTGCACCGGCACATTTCCCCTCATTGATACGGTTTGATGAAAATCCGGGAAATTCTGACATGGAGAATCACGTTCGAGAGCGCCCCAAACTGCACCTTCTGGAAGCCGGCATAATTCTCTGGATCCTCGAGAATTTTCCAGATGGTTTACCTCTGATGACAGTGGAGCGTAGCGAATTGACGATTTTTCCAGTATTACACGGTCGTCTTGCATTCGTTGGACTCGTATCGGGTGAGTCGAGTAGACGTTTCACAGGGGCTCTCCTCGAGCTCGTTGACCCGGGTTGGTGTGCAAAACAGTGATAAGTATCTGATGGAGACGTACGCACCATACGATTTCTTCCGGCTAGCAACAACCAGCTGATAGATTGCGATGAGTAATGACTCTCATCAGAGGTGAGCCGCTGAACGTCAACGCGTGAAGTGCAATCACGAAGAACGCTCTAGAACGCTAGAAAGCAACAGTGAAGCGATCCGTGCACAGGTCTGCACACAATCGGGGTTACATATAACCGGGGAGAATATTATAAATCAGTTGGCAAAGCATGCTGAACTTCGAAGTCGGTCCACCCATTTCCGCGCGCGTGGAAAGCACGCGTCTCGGAGTAGTTAATTTGCAGGGATTGGTGACAGCCATGGTCACGCACATATATGCTGCAGCAGGCTATGAAACTTTCCGGCGCGCGATGGACTCAACTATTGTTACTCAGATAGCTGTCGAGTGGCCCGGTCAGTCGACTCTTTTTGGACTGGTAGGACGGAAGCTGGCGTAGGTTTTGCCTGTCTTATAATGCCCATGCGATAGGCCCTTCAAGTTCCAACTTAGGGTCCCTGTTTAACAAGCACCACCAAGTGTGCAGGGACTGCCAGGGAGAGTGAGAACAAGGGACCACTCTGTTAACGGTGACAGTGATGAATGTTCCCAGATCTGACACGAGGTTAATAATAGGTGGATAACGCGGAACACACATGGCACTGCGCAGTCGTCACAACACCTCCATGTCACGATGATGGGCTTTCGAGGCGTAAGAAATCGTTGTGAACTACAATGACAACAGAGCATGACATAGTACCCGAAAGAATAAGAGTAGCGTCATTACAGCCATAAGGGTTCAATGCGGGCAAAATGAAAGTACTTTCTCCGCCAGCGAGGAGCGCTCTTCAAAGGACTAACTCCTCCTAAAGTGCTCCAAGTCAGCAGTTCACGTAATGTAGATGGAAGCACCGATAAAACAAAGATCCATAAAAAACCGTCGATTTGCAAAACCGTACGATGGTATCAACCTTTTGGGGCATTCCGGAATCCTCTATGGGTTACTTTAGAGGAAGAGAGCAGCAACAGCAGCGCCAACGACACCAGCAGCGCCAACCTGTGCAATGTTAGCAGATGCTGCGTTCTTGCTCGAAGTGGCAGCTGGGGCAGAGGTAGTAGTGCCAGAAGCAGAAGTGCCAGCAGCAGTGTTGCCAGGAGCGGTAGTAGTAGGAGCACTAGAAGGCACCATCAGAGGATGTCACTTTAATCTCTTGTCAAAAACTTACACGGGGCTGGGGGAGCTCACGGAAGGAGCAGCAGAGGCACTGGTGGGTCCAGGAACGACTGCATGCGATATAAGCACCATCTAGACAGTTCAAAAATCATTACGCACCAGAAGTAACGTTCAGGCAGGTATTCGAGGCTATATTGCATGTCAACGAAAACTGCTCTAGGTACGAATGGAAATCACCGCACTTCCAGCGTTGATCACGAAGGGAGCTGACTGGGCAACAGTACCGGCGCCGTCACGGAGGGTCAAGCCGATGTTAGTGTCTACGAGGGTGTTGATGGTACCATTCACACGAGATAGAAAAGAGACATACTGGATGCGATGTTGCAAATCCATGTAAGGGAGGTAGCGTTCGTTGCAGGGAACTGCTCGATAGCGGCACCGTTGGGGGTAGCACCAGGGAGAATGCTAAATGCAGGTTCAATTTGTGATCTTGAATGGTTTTGGTCAGGCAAATGCTTACCTCTGGAGGTAGGTAGACACGTGCTGGATTCAGCAAGTACGACGATCCTCATATGGATATACGCACCAAGAAGTAGGGACCTTCAGGGGACCGGGTGAACGTCGGAGTCAATCAGGGATGGAATGGAAGCTTACCAACTCCTCCAATCCAGGTGAGCATGGTGGGCTGACACTCCACGACGTTGGCACTGAATTGCAACCAGGTAAGCAACGGATAAGCTACATATTCTGGAACGGATGACTGACGGAGTGTTGATCGTGAGCTGTTGGCCGAGAGCACCGGCAACGAAGAGGGCGAGGGACGCGAAGGTAGTCTTCATTGTGAGGTCAGTAACTGCGGTTGGAGACGGGGCTGGAGAGGGAGGAAGAGAGGAAGACAACCTGCGGAAACGTCAATGGGAATAAACCTGTCTCAATTTATAATTATGTCTCCGCCCAAATTTGTTTACTCTCCTTACCTCATCACGAGAAAATGAGTGCAGAGGGAGTCGCATGATGATCACCCTCACACCTCGGAACCTGCACCTTCCAATTCCTCGCAACGACCGAAAAAGCCTCCAAATCACTCGTTATAATCACACCAGCCCCATGGCATTGACAGGGTTCCAACGTTCAGAGCACCACCTGGACATGATGCATGATCCGAGTCGTACGACTATAAGATTCCGAACAAGTGCCTGTCGCGTAAAAATACAGAATTGCCGGTGCGAGAAGACAGCATGTCGAGGACATGACCTTTTAATTGCCTCATCGCCCCCCATTCAATACGTCAAGAGCCCACCGCACTCATCACGATCCCAGCCCAAATCATCGCCTTGAGCCTCCATCCCTTCAGTCGACCATTTGTCGCACGACGTGCACGTTGGTCACCAACCCATAGTGATCACTAAGGTAGTGCTCACTCCCCATCGGTGTCGCCTTGGGAGTCATCGCTCCTATCCCCACCCTCGTCGGCTCCTCCACCTCCATCCCTCCCCTCGAACTATACAACACCTTGTCTAACCTCCCAGGAGGAAACTCACATACGGGTTGATACCCCCATGTGAACCCTCCCTCATCTTCATCTCCACCACGCCACGCATCCACAAGCCCCATTTCTTCCGGAAGCGTCACGTCCGAAGGTGATATCGCGTTCATATCGCCAGCCACGACACCTCCATGGAGATCATACTCCTGCAACATATCCGCAATCACCTCCAACTGCCCCGGCCTTGCCCTCGCCCCCTGAGGTAACGACTCCAAATGCGTATTCGCGATCCGCAATTGGACGATCCCATCCGCCTGTCGATGAGGTGCTGGTAAAGCCAACTTGATGTCCACGAACAGCGCATTACGCTGCATTCTTGAGTTACTGAAGTCGATCGTAAACGCACCGCATACAGGCACCGTCCGAGAGACGAGCGTGACGGTGCCGTATGTCGCGTCGTGGATCCATTTATCCGTCGAGGAGGGAACGACAAGGAAACTTTTTTGGATCCACTCGTTGGTGAGGATCTGCGTGAACGCCCGAACGGAGACCTCCTGCAACAGGATGCAGCACGGCACAGGGCGCTCATGAGGGGTCTTGCATCCAAAGACCTCATGTTGGATATACGAGAGCACGCCGTGAAGCCGCTTCTTTGGGAATTGCGACGCATAGTCGACGTTCCATGATAGGAGGCGAATGGACGAAGGGAGGGGCTCCTTGATGCCTCTGGCACAGTTGGATGTCTGTGACCAACGCTTTTTATGTGTCGAATATCTCACCGCATGGAGCGGTCGAGGACGATCGTACATTGTTGACCGATTGTTGTAGGGGGAGATGAACGTCTGCTGCGTTTCTGACGAGGAATCCTCCAAATCAGAAGGTGGGTGGGGAATAAATGGTTCATCGTCGTCAGAGGGTGGAAAAGCCATTGGCAAGTTGGGGATGGTTGTGGGTTGTGGGCTGGTGGATATGAAACCCCGCTTGTCTGCTGCTGGTCACGCTATGTGGCCTCAAGGATCCTCGAGGGTCAGTGGCAGGTGAGGACCGCTCAGTGTGGTAGGAAATCATCCTGTCTTCCGAACCACATGGCAATTTAATAATCAGACTCCATGAGCGAACGATATCTCTGGCAATGAAATCGATAGTGGGCATGAGGCAAAGCTCCGAGCTTAAAATGTAGAGCCATGGCCCATGATCATCTCGTGCCTGCATCGTGGACAAGCCACTTGCCTCGTGTTCGTGTGGGTGACGGGTTCAAATGGCGCGATGGGACAAGGACCAGGACGATTGTGGGCGTGGAGACCATACAATTAGCATAAGGCCTGAACAGATTAACAACGAATATTGTCGAATGCTTTCACGATCAACGTCTAGATGCAGTCAATCCTTCTCAAAGCTCGGCCTTTTCCCGGTCGACAGTAGTTTCAGACTTCTCTTCCCCTGCTAGTTTCATGGCAACGAATGCCTTGAGGATGTTGGCCTTGAGTTTGATCTCATCCAACTTCGCGGGTGCCATGGTGCGCTTATTCAAAATTGATGCCAGGCTAAATACACGTCAGACACGTCAGAGCGCGCCCACAATGATGAAATTAATAAGCGGCTCACCGTTGGGATTCCTTTTCGATATATGCTTCACTGGTGTTAACAATCTTTTCCATCACTCGTAGATAGTGGTTAGAGGCAGCACCGAGGGACTCGGAAAGTGCCTTGGCTTCTTCGAAGACAACTTCCCGAGCATTTCCAACAGCAGCAAGGAACTTCTGAGCAACCTCGTCAAGCTCCGCCAGACGTCCGGCCTTAATACCCATGTAAGCTTGTGTCTGGATCGGGAAGAGAAGTAGCTTACCTCATCGTTGAGGCCACCACCAACAGCACGGTGAGTACCACAATGCTCGTTAAGGAAAGAGATAAACGCCTCCTCGGTACGTCCGCCAGTGTAGTCCACGACCTCCTTTCCACCGCGAGGGAAGAACTTGAGGGTAGGGTACGATGCAACACCGTAACGGCCTGCAATCTCCCTGTTCAGGGCTGCGTCGGCATCCATGTTAGCAACGACACACTGGTATAGGCGTGAGGTTAATCAATGAAATGTGGAGTAAATGCCGAACATACATTGCTCTCAGACTTGAAATCCTTGGCAACTGGAATGGACGTCAAGACACATGGGCTTGGTCGAAAGGGGGAAACAAACCTTCTTCGTAAATGGGCTTCAGGCTTTTGCAGTGGCCACACCAAGGGGCAGTGAAAGTGACAAGGACGTCCTTGGTTTCATCCTGTACAAGTTTGGATATAAACATTTTCAACCCAGAAACCGTCAGACTCACCAATGCGACATTATCGAACGTGTGAGCATCCAAAATCAGAGTTGCAGGGGGTGGAGGGGGTTTAATGTTAGACTTGACACCCGATTGAGATGATATGCTGTGTCGTTTCAGTTTGTTTCCCAATGGTCATGAAAGCCAATTGTGCTTACAATGCAGCGAGAGAATCAAGATCCCGACCACCCTCGTACGGCTCGACATTGCCCTTGGCGTCAAACCACTTGAGCGCTAAAACACACGCAATAAGAATGCCGGTCCTCAGTAAACGGATGTCATGTCACCCACTAGGGAACCCGGTAACGCCGTACTTCTGACCAAGTGGCCGACCTTCACCGTCGGCATCGACTTTGGCAATGACAACTTTATTCTTTGCATGCGAGAATGCGTCCGCAAGCTGCTCGTAAACTGGTGCAAGGGTCTACCAAGGGGCCCGTTGAAATGGGAAGCGAGGAGAGCGACAGGAGCACATACCTTGCAGTGACCGCTGGGAGATTGCACGAAAATGGGTCAGGCATGTTCGGCCCTGAGTACAATATAACCACAACTTACCACCACGGCGCAAAGCTTGTGTTACAATGAGTGAGCACGATAACATAGTGAAGCAAGTCCTCCACTTACAATTCCACGAGACCAGGCTTTCCCTGTCCGATGACAGAGTCAAAGTTCTCGGGGACAAGTTCGAGCACGTTGGAGGCAGAGACGCCTGCCAACAAGCCGGCCAAGAAAAGTGAAAACGAGAACCTCATGATGGGATGAGGGGAGATGGTCGTGTCGAGTCCAGGTTTTGAGTGAGCAATTGAATGTGACGTGGAGGTATCGAAGCTGCTTAGTCAGTTTCCTGACTCAGCGAGTACGATACACTCAGCTCGCCAAATTGCAGACAAATCCATGGCTTATTTCACTTGGAAAGGCTGGGTATCGCTGGGTAAACGAATGGCAGGAGTGAGGGATACATGTATGTCTTTGGAGAGTTGTTGACTGAGCTGTTGGAGAGATTCAGATAACCACGTGAGCAGGATGTTAATCTTATCTCGGTGATCGGGCAAGCATGAAGAGTGTACTAAATTGTCTTACGACCGGGTTGACTCAGCCTTTGATTTCTCATCCAGTCCGCCCTCCCACAATAAAACCCTTGGACCTCCTCGAAAACAGGTCCAACACCCACCAAATCTCACACTATGGCACCCGATGAAATGGAACAAGAGTATATCGAGGAAGAAGAGGGCGAGGTCTTCCTCACAGAGGACGATGTCTACGCCGAAGTACCAGACGAAGGAGAGCCACCGATGGAGGAAGATGGCGAAGCAGCAGATCAACTAGGAGATCTACCAGCCGACGGAGAAGAGATAAAAAACAACTTCCTCCAAGATTTCCGGATCCATACCGACTCCGTATTCGCGGTCTCGTCTCATCCCACGGAACCTCTCGCAGCATCGGGAGGTCAAGATGATCTGGGATACATTTGGGATATCACCGATGGGGAAGTGATCGTTAGGCTGACGGGCCACACGGACAGCTTGTCGAGTACTGCATTCAGCGCCGACGGTGAGATGATCGCTACTGGCGGAATGGACGGAAAGGTCAGGGTTTGGAGAAGAGTAGGGAAAGAGAACTATAGAACATGGGAGTTCCTCACCGAACTGCAGGGACCAGACGAGGTCATGGTGTGTACTCTGCATGATTCTCAGACCTTTGAGCTAATCAACGATTTAGTGGTTGCGGTGGCATCCCAGAGGTGCCGCACTGCTGGCAGGGTCAAATGATACCACCGTCTGGTTATGGCAATGCAAGTATTAGATAGTATTTTGCCGTCGTTTCTAACCACATGAAACAGTGCCTTCTGGAAATACGATGCAAGTATTTGCAGGCCACACTGGTCCGGTCCAGTGCGGCGAGTTCACCCCAGATGGTAAGATCGAAACTCATTTCGCTTGAACTTTCAAACCCTCACCGCGTTCTCCCAGGTAAACGGATAGTGACAGCATGCGGGGAGGGGACCCTCATGTATTGGGATCCACGCTCGCCGACCCCTGTCTTCAAACTTACCTCACAGGATGCTCGTTTCGACATGGAGGGCATTACCTCCTTGGCTGTTAACCCTTCTTCTACGCTTGCTGTTGTGGGAGGGTCCACAGGAAGTGTCCGCGTCGTGAGTTTGAGCAAGGGGGAGGTCGTCAGCGCCCTTGGAGGACACGCTGAGGGAGAGAGCGTAGAGGCAGTTCAGTTCGTCGATCTCGCCGGTACATCAAGCGGCCCCGGTGTTATTGTGACTGGTGCAACGGATGGAAAGGCTTGCATTTGGGACATCAGCACGATGCGACTGCGTGCAACATTGGAACATCAGGTCGGTACAAATCAACGCGACAAATCACGCTTTCTTATTGTTACTTGCAGGACGCAATCACGAATGTGAGGGCGCACCCTGCACCCAAAAGCCACCTCATCGTGACGGCTTCGGCGGACAAGACCTTGAAGACCTGGGATGCTCGAACTGGCAAATTGATCAAGGAACATACCGGACATCATGGACCAATTATGGATGTTTCGCTGGGACTCGAGGGAGCTGTGGTTGTGAGTGCAGGCGATGATGGCGTTTGTTATGTCTTTACGACGGAAGTAGACGAAGAGCAGTGATGTGATAGACATCGTGTTGTTTGTATGTTTTGTTCTACTCGAGCCCAGAGCAAACTTCGCAACACAGAGTGTGCCGCTGCAAGCCTCATTCTCCGTGATGCCAGGCCTGATAATTTCGCGATGGGCATGGGAGTCATGCTGAGGCCAAGTGCTGACCTTGCACCGCCACCAATTGACATAATCTCGCGTACAGCTCAGAGCTACTCGAAGTCTCGACCACCACCTTGCCTGACGATCGACTTGTACTAGAATATCACGAGGACTGGACTAACAGTTGAACGTAAAGCTCCTCATACCCACTTTCTAGCCATTGGCATCACCAGGATCTCATACGAACATGTACGCCAATCAGTATGGTGCTCCACCACTGGCACAGCCTGGTCTCTCCAACAACCCATTCGTCGGTGACCCAACCACTGCCCATGCTCGCTTTCCTGATCTCTCCTCGTCCAATATCTCAACATCCCAATCTCAGCCACAGCTCCAATCAGGATACCCTGGGTACGGCAATCAGCCTGCACAGTACCAAGCACAGTACCAGCAGTACACCTCGCAGCCATACGTCCAACAGTATCAGACTCAACCTCAACCTCAGCCTCAGGCGATGTCTTCACAGAACCAGTTTGCCTCAACTTCCTATGCTTCTCAATATCCTGGGTATGTTCCACATCACGAGCGTACGCCTTGATCTGACCTACCGTTTGGCGCCTCTTTCTCTTGGTTCGCACTCGGTACAGACAATCGGGACACCAACCCACGGGATACAGCGGCTTCCAACCAGCTAGCGCATTCGGACAACAAACACAGTCTCAGGCGCAGCAATACCCTAACCTTCCATACTCCGGAGGCTATCCACAACAACAAGCAAACACCGGTTACCTCGCCGAGTTCGATCCGTACGCACAGCAAGCCCAGACTCAGCAAACCACACAGATGACGCAACTCCCCGGCGCAACCACTACAGGACCTGCCGGTGTGACCCACCCCCGTGATCTCATCCGGATCCACAAATCTGGACTAGATGCATGGGATACCTATTCGTGGAAACAGTTGTTCAGCGCGTGTGATGTGTTGAAGGGTGCTTGGTCTGCGAGGAAGCAGCAGGCGGAAACTGTCGTACGACAGCATGGTGGACATGTCGAGGTTGGATTGTTCGGACCAGATCCTGCGTTTGGATACAGTGCCCAGATTGAAGGGTGGAAGCAAGTACGTTTCTTGTTTCTCTTTGGGGTAGTAGTGAGCACTTACATCTGCGTTTACAGGTCCTCAAGGATGCGAATGATAATGTTGGTGAGTCGCACGATCCCCTATTTCGTGACGGCAGATTTCATTCGTCCTCAGACACCATTACAGCATCTACATTCCAGTTACATGAGGTATTTAATACCTATCGGCAGTCGGGCGACGCAGCAAGTAAACGACGCGTGCGGGAGTCGTGCAACGCTGCCCTGAGAGGCCTGCCGGACTGGCCAAGCAACTAGTACGTGTGGTATGCGTCCTCAAAGGTACCTATGGGACAATATGGGGTATACTCTTGGTACTTTTCTTGTACAACATATCTTTTGGAAACAGTCGCGTGTATCGTCTTGCTGATCTATTAGTATCCTTGTTATGTTCTGGAGCTTGCTTGCCCCTCGCGATGACCAGCCCCAAAGCATAAGCTCCAGCACGCATGACTAATTTCATCCTAGCTAAACATGGAGGGCGAGGGTAGCTTCGGCCTGTTTGATGACACTATCTGGGAGCACTTGGTCTTCTGACCCATCAATGTAATCCATGATTGCCCCTGACCACATATGGCAACCATGGATTACATTGATGGGGTCAGAAGCCAGCTATAGGGAGGGATGCATATGGAAGTGCAACTGAGGTGCCAAACCCTCCTCTGCCACCACACAATGAGTGTCGGGGTGGTACCTCCTAGAGAACTGGACTACAACCGGCCGTCCATCATACTTTGCGTGGAAGAAGGCACGACGAGTGGGGACATGTTCTGGATCAGGGATGAAACACTTTTCAGCCTAACATTGTGTTGGGGATGGTTGTGATGCAGACCGTGGGAATAAGCGCGAATGCTCCTTGCTCGTCCAATCATGAAACCCAGATTCGAGTCTCTTGTACCTGTTCTCGCATCTTGCTCACTGGAACGTCCAAGATTTTTGGATACTGCGCATCATAAAGGGTTGCTACCAAGATAGATAAAGTCGGTGAACGATTGATGACATTCACCGACTACATCGATCTTGGTGGCAACATTGCGGCCTGCACCGACTAGTGAGGTGATTAGACTTGATGAACAGATGAGGCGCGACAAGTATAAAGAAATACCCCTTGGCATCAAACCTGCCAATCCCTGGCTCCCTGCCCCGATACGAGTACTCCAACGCACCGCCATCCGACCAATCGTACCTCCAATCAACCCCCTCACAGTCGCCCAGCTGCATCAACATGGGTTCCTTCAAGAAATCATAATATTAATCAAGCTTGGAGTCCGTGGACTGTGGAACGATGCTTGAACCGCGGTAGAACTTGAAATGTGATTTGCGGCGAATACAACCAAACGTTCCAAACTGATAGAGTCGAGTTGACGAGGGAGGGTCGACGTTTGGAACAAAGCAGGGAGCGTTCGTACGTATAGGACAAACGCATGATTCGGAGTCATCGTAGGTGGTGCAGGTGCCGTTGGGTGTCGGTTTCGCATTGTAGAGAACCTCCCAACTAAAGAAGGGAACAACCACACAAAGCATCTGCATGGTACTTTTTTTTTTGCCTCGCAGCCTGAGGATATCGGCTATCTAACACCATTTTACAACCCCCTCGAATCGACAGGGCTCACGAGCGTCATCCTCACCTTCCCGCGTTGCGTATTCTTATCCTTCTCCACCTCTATCCTTACTTTTACCTTGTCAAACACCGAGATAGCAACCGATCCAATTCCATCCGCACCAGGCACAGTGACGGTATAGTTCTCCGCGTCGAATTGGACGTCTCGTTTGAACGTGACGAGACCCTCTAGGCCGAGTCTACACGCGCGGGATCGGTCAGATTACAACGACGCCAAGGCGAGGCAGCGCGGCTCACTGGAAGACGAATACGCCGACGCCGTTTCGGAACGTCCGTATCACGAACGCCTCTTCAACGATACCTTCTCCATCCTTGATATTCCCAAGCGCCGCTGCGCGCCCTTTGAGTGCAAGACCGACATAGAACTCGACACTCGCGCGACCAGCCATCTGAGCCATCCGATGCCGCCGGTTGATCACGTCCATGATACGCTCGACATTCGATTTCGAGTGAAGTGATGGGTGGAGTGGGGTGTGTGAGATGGTAGCGGCGAGTTGACGATGTGCGAGGACATCTGCGGTCGACAGTTTAGTGAGTGTGACAGAAGACAAAGCGATGGTGTCCACTTACCGGCGTATCTTCTGATCGGACTCGTGAAATGCGTGTAAATGGGGCTCGCGAGTCCGTAATGTCCAAACGTGTCTCTAGCAACACTTCCGGAGCAGAAATACTCGGCTGAGAGCATGCAGCGAGTAGCCATGATACGAACGAGGGTATTGAATGCAGGTGCAGAGGGGTCCTGAGAGAATGATATTGAGAAACGGGTGGAAGACAGACGAGTCGGTTGGCAGAGGAAAGAGAGAACTTACAACACATTTGTCTAGCGAGTCTGCGAGTGCACCCGAACTCGAAACATCAAGTTTGAATCCCTTGCGCTTCAACAGGACGTCCTGGAGCTTCTCAAAGTTCGTCTTCGGCGGGGGTAAATGCCGTCTGAGTAAAGAACGTCAGCCCCGCGTCATCGCACGAGAAAGAAGTGATGCATGACGCATCGCACCTCAATACAGCCGTCTGAGGGAATACTTCGTCGATTTTCTTCGCTACGCTCACATTGGCAAGTAACATAAACTCTTCCACCAAGCTGTTCGTCTCCAGTAGCTGCTTTTGCTCGACATCAATGGGATCGGAGGATTCAGAAGAGTTGAGGTGGATTTTGATTTCCGGAGATGCGAGGTTGAGGGCACCGGCTGTCATACGTTGAGCCCTGAGCTTGATGGCAAGGGCGTTGAGCAGGCGAATGGATTGCGTGATCGAGTCGGACCGGTTGCTTGGGGCCAAAGTGAGTTGCAAGAGCATATATACTCGAGGAGGACATTACTTACGGATCGTCTTTACGTATTTGTGCTTCCCCGTACTCAAACGCAGCTTTCGAAGCAATAACAGATTTTGTGAATTTGACGTTTATGATATCTGCGTCTTCCGTCAGTTCCTGTCAATCGATTAGACTCTGCATGCACGGGAGAAACGTTGGGAGACCAACCCAAATCACACTGAATGCCAGTCTTTCCACATGTGGTCGAAGGGAACAGAGGTTTGTGCCCAGAAGTGCAGGCAACATGTCGATACGTTTGTCGACCAGATAGACAGTCGTTCCACGTGAGGCGGCTTCGTGGTCCATGGGGGTGTCAGCGTGAACGAAATGGGAAACGTCCGCGATGTCTATCAACGATTACCGAACCTGCTTAGAAACGATGATGGATAACTACTCACGAACACCGGCTTCAATGTGTCCGTTAGGAAGACGGCGAGCGTGGAGGGCATCATCAATATCTTGACATCCTAGGGGAAACGAGCAAGTCTGCATAAGCAATTGCTGGCCATCCTAAGCAGAGTCTTACCCGGTGGGTCGATACTGCAAATGTCCAGATCCCTCAAGTCCCTCCTATCTCGCCAAACGGGATCAGTAGCGCTCTTCTGTGGAACAACCCACTGGTCTCCTTCAGGAGGCAAACAATCCAAGATCGCTTTCCCGAACGGTCGATAGGGCACCTCAAACTCCAACAATAGACTCTCTTGCTCCGTTTCTTTGTTCTCCGCTGTTCCAAGGGCGCGAACCAGGTGACCTTCTGGGTATCTTGAATGTGCATCCCATCGGTCGATTGAAACAAGGATCTTTTGACCGAGAAGTGCAGGTGCTTGACGGGTGCGGAGTCGGATACGGGGAAGTAGTCGAGAAAGTGGGAGTGCGAAGACGGTCTGAATTGACAGCGACGTCGACGCGGTAGATGGGAGGGACGCAGTGTCGAGGTGGCACACGTAACTGCACGGCGTATGGAGAGAATGCTCGGAAGATCAAGAATGACCACTCACGCTCGCCAGTTCCGTTTGATGATTCCAACAACCCGTCCGGTGGGTTGCTTGTCAATGGAACTTTTCTTGGTATGTGCTGACCGTAGTGCTCTAGCTTCCTCACGGAGTTGGAAATCATCTTCGTCTGGTTCCTCTCCTGAGTTTTCTGCGTCGTCGTTCTTCAGGGTAGCTGGGTGGAAATGTAGGGTTCAGAGAAGGACAGAAAAAGGACACTGCAAGGCGTACCGTCTTGGTCGACTACTTCGTCGGTGGGAGCTTTCCATTCGCTCTCGTTGAAAACCTCGACGACGACAATATCGCCGTGTACAGCCCGATTCATGTTTTCTCTTCCGACCAATAGCACGGGCTTCGTGAAACCTGGGACCGGTACAGACCCCTACAACCAGGTGTTGATTAGAAATGTAACATACCAGAAGGTAGATGCTGTTTCATTGGCGCACCTCGAGATAATTGTATTGGTTGGCGTTGAAATGTCCTTGGTGAAGATCTCCTGCCTTGACGCCAGCCAGGAGCGTCCCTGTTGGAAGATACTGAACATACCATAAGCATAAATGCCAGTACCATCAACGAGAGGGACCGTACATCGGCGTAGAGGGCTGTCCGGGTAGTCGTCCGCGCTCTACTCTGCTGCAGGTCATCTGAGCCTGTGGCGGCAAGCAGATCCAAAAGTTTATCCGCTTCTTTCATCCCCTCAACGTATTTCCGTACTATGCGAAATATCAGCAAACAGAGACAGACCGCAGCAGAGGCAGAGAATACTTGAAACAGTTGGAATGTTTTCGGTTTCTGCCTTTTGTCGATTAGCAACGTCATCGGTAAGGAGGATGACTTGGGGCGTCAGACGTGTTTGGCCATGGATAGGAGGTCGTGCTAGCGAGAGATGGGTGTTATACCATTCCGCACCCTTGCGGATGCCTACGGACAATAGTTGGATGATGTGATTCCGGGTGCATATACCAGGGAACCTACCTCTGTCGTTACGGTCATTCGGTGTCTCGTTTTCCTCAGTCACAACCGCGGTCTCTCTGAGAGGTACGGAAAACAGGTATGAGCAGGAATAGTGGAAGGAATGAGAGAATAAGCATACGATCTGAATTCATTATAGAATACCCAGATCTTTTTGTCGTCTGCCTTCACGATAGCCTTAAGGCGATTGTAGAGGGGTAGGGACCTGTGTCGAACTTCTTCCAGGACGGTCTGGAGCAGGATGACGGGCGGGGTAAAGGATGGTGACTCGATCAAATCCATCTGCGGCCGAATTTGATGAGCATGAGACCTGTCAATCAAAGAGATGAAGGACCTGCGATAGAAAGATATTGGTGTCCGGGAGAACATAATGACCAGACGTGAACTGTTTGTGCGTGGAATCGCCTGACGAGGGCAGGACGGGATTGAGGGCGCCAGTACAGATCGGACATGCAACGATACCACAGTACACATCGTCACGGAGATAGCGCTCTCGCAGTACTAACAGGGTGTGATACAGTGACCAACTACGCGGAGAACACGGGCATGCTGACGTACCTTTGATTACTTTTCCTCGGGAGGTCTTTTTGAAGAATTTGCGCTGTGTCACGACCGCCTCTTCACGCGGTCGCTTCAGAATCGTTATCTGAGGCATTTCGAACAGTTAGTAGACCGGTGAGTTAGTCGCTGCAGCGACTATACGCTCGCGAATATTCCCACGCTCTACTACGCTATTCTATAGCCTCCTTTAATCGAACGTGTGCCATGATGGAACCAAGATGGGACTACTAGCACAGCTCCCTCAGGACATACTCATACTCATCTGCCTGCGCTTGCCCGTCGAGGACGTGCTCGCTCTATTGCAGGTAGTATTTCCCAGCGTCTATGGTAAGGAGACACGCTGAACACTCCACCAACTAGACATGTCGTGTCCTGCACGCACTCGGATCTTTGGATTACATCTGGCACAGGCTCCTCTCAGATTGGGATCTTCCTTTGGACATCCCACTGCACACGCCCCTCCATTCGCTCCCGAGTGCTATCCTGCGAGAGGCTGCTGTCAATGCCTTGAAACTGGACAACAGATGGAGGGACCCTCGTCTGGAGATGCATTATGCGCAGCGCATCATCTCCCAGAACTCTTCCATCACTGACGGCATCTGCCTACTCCCAGGTGGTCGTTGGCTTGTCACCCTCCAATATGAACAGACAGCCCGTACACACGTGACACTCTGGTCCATCAAAGATACCAGCGACTCTCACTCCATATTCAAAAGTACAGTTATTGGCCGAGTCAGGTTTCTCCATGCGCATCACCATCACGAATTGGAACAGATCACAATCGGTATCGCCTTCGGACGTGGCTACGCAAAGTAAGTGTCGGCAATTCCGTCTTACAGTGCGTCCTCAGCATTTCCAGATCAATCCGCGTATATAACGTCTCTTTGGAAGCCGATTGTTACACACGCCATTCGCTAGTATTCGAAACCACATCGACCGAACTCTCCAGCATGGATCGAATTGTAGGGATGAAAATCATTGGCAATATCTTGATTGCTGTGTTCGACGCTATCTCTTCCCTGGAACAACGGATCATGTGCCTAAACCTCGTTTCGGAGGCCGCCGCTCTTATCGAGTGTCCTGACTGTGTGAGCTTTGATTCTGTCAGCAATTCGGTTTCCGCTAACGTGTACGAAAGTCGTTTGGACAGGATCGTCTTAAAGTGTTCTCTCGATATTTTTCAGACATGACGTTGGGTTATGGCCCGCAGCATACGTTCCCTTACATATCCTTTTATGAGATACCACCTTCCATCCTCGAGGACAGTCTTCCGCTGTCTGCGCCCCGTTGGCCGGACACGCTGAGCATCAAAAGCTTTCCGATGGCCAGTGCTTCGTGGAGAGTTGACAGCTTGCTAGCTTTTGAGTTGTCCGAGGATGATAGCGCAAGTAACGGGGAAGTTTGTTCCTTTACCATGCTCGGATACCCGATTTCACTCCCACCCACGGACACTGCGAATCCAGTAATCCATATTCATCGCATCTCCTTCGACGGAAACAATATCGAGTATCACTCGATCATTGTGCCATGTCGTTCTCCCCCCTCCACTAGGGAAGTTCGAGTGTCGACGTCTGGGAGGCGCGCTGTCTGGCGCGTTCCTGGTCCGGATACTCAGGAATGCACGCTCATGAAGTTTTCGATGGGAAGGAGAGTTGGAAATAGGGAGGTGGGCCCATGCATCTCTACATTGATGCCTTCGTTTTCGGGGCTACCCTTCAATCCTCGAGATTTCCATTCTTTCGCGTTTGATGAGATCTCGTGTAAGATGGTGGTTACTCTGCCATCAGGAGAGCTTTATGTGTTGCATTACTAGGCTCGAAATCTACCCCTGTCTCCAAATTTTCACCCAAATTCTGCCCGTCATGTTACGATTTATAACCAATGAGTATGATGATACTTGTTCGACTGTATTCCTTCTGCTGCAGACTATTCTTGTGAAGGTATGTTCCTGCCGAGTGGTAGCTGATATGCGTACAGTGCAAAAGGACCAGAAAGGTCTCCTCGGAGCCCCTGGACGGTGACTCTGCGGCATTTATTCTTTCGCTACCTTGACACGTGGTACTACCGGTGGAATGGACTACTGACGGAATACCTCCGAGCCCGAAGCCCGCGTCGATGCTCACTCGGATAAGTCGTCCCTTTGAAGAATCTGTTCCGAAATCGCTTTGACTTCGTTGTTTGTACGTGCCAGCAACTGGTGATTTCAGCGAACAGCTACCCGTGCTCGATCAGCCGTGTACGGGAGCAAAGTGATATTAATCCGAGGCTCAAGTTCAAGTCCTGAGTGCTTCCATTCACGATTTGACTCTCCATCATTTCCACTTCGGTCGGTACATCGTTTCCAGATCGGCGGACCTTCTCACACATGCTCGCAATGTCCAGATCTGTACTAAATCCTTGGGGCCGAGGCGAGGACCAAAATGTCTGGTTGGTTACTACCGACACTCTGACAGGAGTAGTCTCAACCCAGCCATTTTGGTCGCTTCCCGACCACTTCCTAGAACGTTTCGTTCGAGGCTGCTTGGGGTAGAAAAGGGGAAAAACAGCACGTTCGACCCTCACCCTCGAAATCCACTCAACGGATCATCCTCGCCGCACGCAAGACTACCTCATCATGAGTCTCTTCCGACCAGCTCTCGTTATTGGCTCCGCAGTGAGCTGCTGGATCACGTTCACTGCCCCTACCAAATCTACTGCACAAGGGGAACGACCCAAGCAGTCGTTCAATGAACTCACCCTAGGATTAGTCATAAAACTTTACTTCATACCTTTGGTATGTAATTCGTGACTGTTGAAAAGAAAGTGGAACTGATCGACTTTAGATTGTATGCCGTACTCGAGACTGTCTCCACAATCTCCTTCTGCTTTCCCGATCAAGATGTCCCACTCCTCATCCTCTCATTACGCGGGCTACGTCTTCCCGACCCACCCAGTGCTCTGTTTATCACTGCCGGTATTTTGAGTATGTTGGGTGGAGCCATCAGCCTGAGTCGTTTGCTATCGGACGCTCGGCAAATTCTTCACATTTAACTTGAGCATCCACAAGTCGCATGCTCTTGTCACGACGGGACCGTATGCTTATGTGCGCCACCCAAGCTACACAGGTGGCGTCATGTCTATGGTTCCTGCAGTCACTTTACACCTGCTACCCGAATCCTGGATGCAAACTTCGGGGCTGTTCGCCGCTCCGGTTGTCAGAGCAGCCATGTGGTCGTGGCTGATCCACACGATCATCGTCAGTGTTTCGATCTTTGGAAGGATGGCAGACGAGGACAAACTATTAAAGAAGACGTTTGGGAAGGAATGGGAGAAGTGGGCAGCAGGGGTAAAGTATAAGCTGATTCCAGGTGTATATTGACATGGACTTGGAGGAGAATAGTTACCCCACGACAGGAAAACAGCTTGAAACAGTCCCTGTATCCTGCGCGAGGCTCACTGACCACATCTCTGACAAATCAGTCTACCTGCAACATCCATTCAGAGAGCGGTCCGAAAAGCATTGTAAAACATCAAAGAAGCATTGAGCCAGCTACAAATCTAAAGCATGCCACCGCCATTGACCGTCACTGGACGAGTCGTCAAAGTAATCAAGCTTCCCCGTGGCGCCGTCGAACACGACATGGTTCCAGAAAATGCCAGGTGGCTCAACAATCAAGGACGGTTCACCAAGTTGAGCGGTGCACATATCCCCGCTGGCATCAAGGGTGAATTTGCGAACAACAATTTCATGGGGATGTTCCGTGAAGGATACGAGTATTCCTCGAGCATACCCATACTCAGATGCCGTGAACTGCCAAGAGAACCACAGAGGTTGAAGTATGTGTTCTCGGCGAACATGAATTGGCAGGATCGAGGAGGAGGAGGAAGGCGCGGGTAAAATAAGATCGAGCAAAGAGACTCGTACGTTGAACTCCAAGGTGAGGGAAGTGTAGAGTATTTTGATGTTGACCGATTTAGTGAGATGGGATCGACCAGGGAGTTTCGGAGAAGACTAGCTTCGCCAAAGGGAAGAATAGGTTTAGCCGTTCCGTCCGTCAAACGAGCTTCGTGGTAAGACACGGCTTGGTGCGTCAAACGAAGGTTTCTGAAATCACGAGACCGCGGTGGGTCCGGCGCAACGAACGCCTCAATTACGACGAGCGTGCCGTCGGATGAGTGAACCACCTGGAAAGCGATAACGTGTGTCCTGGTTGGAACGACTAGAGTCTTCGTGCGCAACCAAATATCATGAGTAGATAAGGAACGGAATTCATCCTGAACGAGGTCAATCATCACTGGCACTCCATGAAACTCGTCAGTAACATACCAGACCACAACCAGTGAATATAGGTAACTCCGAGTCGTACACACCAAGTGTCCTGAGATCAAGCACCACACTTGGGTAGTAATTGATCTCATAGCCTAGAATCAGAAATGGACTCGGATCGTGAATATAACGCTGATGTTCTTCGTTGGGAAACTGGTATGTGCTATTATGCCGGGGGTCGAGGTCCCAAATCTTTGGTTCGGGCAGTCCGTCCGCGCTGACGTCGAGCTCGAGTAGCTTTCTGCGATTCAGATCAGTGTGGCCCAGAAAACGCCCTGAAAGATTACTCGCAACAATTGATATGGGGATCCGCGATCAGTTAGGACCACATATATCCGCTGACCGTTTCTCCCCGTTCTAATGTATGGTGCGTAGATAGATTCCTCGCCTCTTGAGACATCATAAACCTCCTTGGAGGTGCCTGTATTGCCGTCACCGCAATAGATATTGTTTTCTTCCCTCCAAATGCACCACCGTCCAAGAACGAGACTCAACCAAGTCGCATTATTTAAATTCCATTGGGACATTTCGCGCGAGATGAGCTGAGCTGGTTGAGATAACCAGGTCTTGGATAACAGATCCGATTGCACAAGCGTGCGCTCGAGGTAAAGAGTCGACTGCCAAGGAAACGGACCAGGCGGTCGCGGGATGGGAGCTCTGGCATATGTATCCCTCCATAGGAGAGGATCGAGGGAGATATCACGGAACCGTTTGGAAATCTATTATAACAAAGGTAAAGTTTTAAGCAAGCTTTGAATTCCGAAGGCTCTGGAAACGAAAGCTTATACGCTTACTTGTCTGAGTCGGACAATGTCGCAAGGAGAGAGAAATTCGAATATATGCCGAATCAGTTCGACAGGAAGGATCGTTGCTTTTGCATTGGTGGAAGACATGGGCGAGAGATAAAAATGGTCGGTGCTGCTTGACAATATACTCTCTCCACCGTGCGCACCTTACCGCAGTGCTTGGCGGATCTTAGGGGTCATTTCGTCCATGAGCAAATCAAATAGGAGAACGATGCACAACGAGGGGGAATAGTGATATCATCGCAGTCGATCACTACAAAACATGAACCGCCTAACCCCTCTATGTTGAAACTTGAAAGTCGAAACACTCACCGCTCAGAAAATGTTTTTCGGTCACGACTCGGATGAGGCCAAGGCTTATGCCCAGGTCACTGGGGAACCACATGAAGCGAAGCTCTCGCATGAGCTCATCGCCGCTGCAGCGTCGTACGAAGTTCGTATCCTCATTACCCCTAAACTCGTCACTCACCTCCATCCAGGCAGCAAAGGCTTACGAACAGCACCGCGAAGGGGAAGGGAGACCTCTTAATCACGAAAAGGCAGTTGAATTGCTGTAGGGTTGATTATGATCGATTACCAGCAGGCCCCTCATGTATCTCTTCATAGGGCTGCGTTCACGGGCGGTTTCGTCGACAGGGTGGCTGAAACCCGTGGTCTGGATGCATTCGACAGAGAGCGCGTCAAGCGCGATGGTAAGTTTGGTCAGTGTAATCCAGCGACTTTCCTCTCAAATCTCCCTAGCCCACAAGCAGGCAGCGACTGCCCTGGCTCAATCTGGTCAATATTGAATAGTTTAGCATTTCCTGATGATGATCAGGAGTTTAGTATGTGTTGCGTTTATTAAAGATTCGTTTTCACCCACACGCGTGGATCACAACGTGCCCAGACTCCTGAGACATAAATCTCGGGCAACATGGCTCCTATCCTTGTCTCTGCCCTTGCCAGCAGTAAATGCCATAACGAGTGCTTCCTGTCCTTCATCAGTCCTGTAACCTGTTTAGCTATCTGAATCTCGCACGCTTGCTTGAGGTTTACTTACCACTTTACTGGATGTGCAGACTTCTCAAGAACAACCTTGACAGTAGTCCACGAGAATCGTGCCACAGAAGGAAAGCCAAACGTCTCATTGAGCGAACTTTGAATCCAAGCTTTTGTCTTGGGATCTGTGGCACGCATGAGATCTCGAATCAAATCCCGAGAGTAAACCTCGCTACCTGAGGGATACCCGCTTCCGAATTCACGTCCAAAGCCTCTGAGACTACCATCTGAATCTTTACCGTCCAGTTCTTCGAAGCACCACCCTTCTATGCAGGCATCACGAGTGACTTTGGCAGCAACACTAGCTGCGCCGACAATTTTGAATTTCGAATCTGCTTTGGTGGTCACTGTGAAGCTGATGCCTGGGAAGAGGGATGATAGGTATGCCTCGTAGGATGTCGTGTTTCCAAGCGCATCGACGTACACCTTCACCCGAGCTAACAATCGAAGACAGATTAGGCAACACAACAGACTTACCTCTGAAAGTTGTACGCGCTGAAGTGTGTCTCGAATGAGTTGGACTGTCGCGTCTTGCGATTGTTTGTTCAGATTCGTGGGCGGAGCCTTTAACATTCCTCCCGAGATAGCCTGAGGACTGAAAAGCGCCCGAGAGGTATGTGAGGATTCGTGCACTGTAAACGTTGGCGGCGAAAGCCCAGCACCTGATGACACGTACAGACCAGCCCAGGTTGATCGGGTCTGCGTTCAATACACCTAGCAATTCGGCTCTCTTTTCAGCCGTCAGTGTCTTGGAGTCTTTCAGAATTGCTGGTTGGTTGACACGCGACTTGGATATGTGGAGTACTCACCTGCGAAGCCCAGTTGGTCAAGGTCATCTTTCCACGCGACGGGGCAGTAAGCAACGCCGTATACGAGTGGCCCCAGGACGGGTCCACGTCCTGCTTCGTCGACTCCGAGCATGTAGGGACCTTGAGCGGTGGGTGTTGGGGAGTGGTAGGTGTAGGATTCTGTAAGGGGCGTGGAGGGGCCAGGCGCAGAGGGGACCACGACGTGTTCGAGCGGTGTGAGGGCCTCTGGAGATGGTGATCCGGAGGTCATCGTGATGCTGCTGTTGAGAAGAAGTCAAGAGGTAGTTGTGTGGGACGCGCCGGATTCCATATGCGTGCGACGCGACTCAGCCACAACCGCGTCTATTCATGCCAATCACTATGTATCAGGTTGAGTCCTCGAGTCTTGCAACCCAACTGATATATATCAGCCTATATGATCAAGCAAATCCCAGAGCTCAAAAAGCAGAGTATTTCCAACTTTTCTTGTTGCTACTGACATTCTGACGCGGACGGGATCGTGACGCGACTCGGAGGCGTACAAGCCAGCCGCAGGTTCGATCAGGCATTCAAAAATCGCTGACAGATCCATTCCTGTCCTCATGCCCACCAACTCCTCTCCTCCTCTACCAAGCTACCTTCAAGATGGCCCTCTCGATCCCTCTCTCGATTCAACGGGTCTTCGCCTTCCTTAGTAACATCTGGTCGTTCATCTTGACGCTCACCCGCTCCCTGCTCGCCCTCTTCGTATCCCGTCATCGTTCGGGTGACCCGGCGCTCGCACTCCCAAGTGTCAACCACACTCGAAAGGATGCACTCGCACGCGCACATCGCAACCTCAGGCCTATGCTGCTTACCCCTCGAACCCTCACGCTATCATCGCTCTCTGCTGACGCACAGCTTGGTCGAGGCACCAGAACCCTCTCAGCTTTAACGCTCTTCCCTGGGGTCAACGATAACACGTCCGCCTTAGCATCTGACATTGCTCCTCAAGGCCCCACCCCACAAAGGACCTCGCCCAAGCTCGACCCAAACGACGCCGAACTCGGCCTGTCAGCCGTTCTTTCCTCTACCTCTGGTGGTTCAAATAGCCACGACCACTCTGGCCCAGGCCCCGCAGGTACAGGCACAGGCGTGCTCGCCATTCGTGGCGCCGATGGTACTCCGGATACGTCCTCGCCCCAGGACAACCATACGACCTCGTTCTCACCATTGCCGCTCACACCGCCCGATCCGTGCTACCTCGGATTGGTACCATCTACGACCGACCAGCCATACGCCGAACCATGGCCGACCAACTCGGCTTTCGATCGTAATAAACAGAGGCTTCCAGGGAGTCCTCTCAAGACGTCCTTTGGGAACGAGCCAGGATTCCCCCACGTAATGGTCCAGACACGGAATCGGAATCCCGACTCTCCGTCTCTTGTGTATCCATACGAACGTTGGATCCCTGTGCCGATCTGGACGAGCACGCCCCGCAAATACGAGAAAGAGAACATAGCCCCGGCTTTGTTTGTTGCGAATAGTTCGAGGTCGGAAACCGATCGCGCTTCGCTAGCGGGTAAACCCAAGACTATGGCATCGAGAACTCTACCCGCGACTGGCGCCCCATACGACGACAAGTCACTCCGTACCAATTCCTCGAACAGCTCGGCCGACCACGATCGCAGGCCCAGACAAGTTCCCATTCCACGTCCAATGTCGGTAAACGTGGGCTCCTCCGACATGTACGCTTGGCGTCGTCACGGTGCGCGCCTCCCTGGCAAGCCCGGAGGCAATGCTCGCTCGCAATCGCATCCCCACATCGAGCTTCGCGTAAATCGACCTATCGTGGAGTGGTACCAAGCCGGCGCGTACATCACCTCTCCCGCCACCGCTCTCAGTCCACCGATTGAGAAATATGAAGACGAGGACGAGGACGAAGTGCCGTTGGGTTACTTAGTGAAACTCAGAAACCGACAGAGCGTCGGGATGGGCGTGAGCAAGGCAGCTGCGCATCGGGGAAGGAGAGTGGTGAGCGACGGGTCCTTGTTCTTCGCCATCGAGACGCCGACGAAAGTGGGGATGCCTAAATTGCGCGTGGAAAAGGGTGTCGCTGGCAAGGATCCTTTCGAACTTGAATTCCCGCCTTTGCAATTCACGGATTCGGCCACACCGACGGTCCCCGTTCTTGCCACGGATGTCTTTTTTGTGGGCGCGTCTACTACCGGCAGAGGTGTCTCGGTTGGTGTCGCCGAAGTCGTATGAGCATCGCCCCGTTCCTCTGGTGACCACTGTTATTCCCTTTTACTCTCTCTCCTTTGCACAACGTCCACCTTTGCTGGGGTTTATATTTCTTGGACTGATAGCTATGTCGAGTACCGGTTTGCAGATATCTCACATTCATTTATATCACTGTCATTACCTGTGTACTGTCATTATTCAACGTCGCTCGGGCTGCATGAGACGTTTCTGCCTGGTCTGCCCAATCCACTTTGAAGTAGTCTCCCCTAGACAGACCGAAGATTGAAGGAAGACAGTCGTTCCTACTCCCTACGACTTTGAAGTAGCGGACCCTTGGAAGAGTCGCTAGGAACGACTGTCGACTATTTCCCAACCAAAGGGGCCACAGAGACTGCTGCCAGACCCAAAGACATAGCACTTTGAGCTCAGAAAAGAGTCGTTCTCATCGAACAAAGAGGCGTGTCAATCGTGTCATCATTTCGGGTCGTTCAGGAATCGTAAGTACTTGGGAAGCTACAACCGGAGCCCAGCTACCGACTACCACTTACACACAGGATCACAGACGATATTTGTACAACAGACGAGGAGCGTGACGGAGATGGAGGTGTACAACAACAGGAGTTGAGAGATGAGAACGAGGAGAGGAGAGGAACGAGGGAAGGTGGTGATCTTGATTCGTGACTGGAAAGTTGGGAAGCATGGCACAGGTGAAATCGTCGTTGGTCAGAAAAGCTGAGCCAACTTCTCCGCGGTCATACCACCAGGGGCACGCGGGTCAAATTTACAGGGGAAATGGTGTGGGTGCCTGTGACAAGACAAGACAAGCGTGAGCACAACGGACAAAAGAAGAATAGTAAGGAGGTGGGGACGAATGAAACCACGTACGAAGTAATACCCGATGTCCACTCTGGGTTCACATCAATTTCGTTGCCTTGATCGTCTTTACATTTCATAATCTTGAAAATGGCCAGAATGGAGACCATAGCAGACCAGAGGGAAGCATCTGCAATGTATCGGCCGACACAGATCCGACGACCGGCGCCGAACGCATAGTGGACAGTGTCATCGTTGAGCTCGCCGGCTTCGTTGAAGAAACGCTCTGGCTGGAACTTTTCAGGGTTGGAGTACTTGGCTTCGTTACGGGTCATGGCCCTGATGGACGAGATGAAAGATTAGAGATCAGGTACAGCAAGGGTACATTGGAGGTCATACCAGGTGTTCATGATGATCGTAGCTCCTACAATTAAAAGTCAATAATTAAATAACATGTATGACGTCGGGACACATACCCTGGGGAATGAAATAGCCGTCATACACGTCTGCGCTTGTGGTCGCGTGTGGGATACCTTTTCATCGGCGATCAGAAAACTGAAACACAGAAGACGGAGAAAGAAAGAAATCACCTAACGGGACCGCAGGATGCCACCTCAAAGTCTCGCGTAGAACAGCTTCGACATATGGCAGCGAAGAGCGGTCCTCAAACACAGGAAGCCGAACAGTTCCCACAACCGAATCGATCTCTGCTTGGGCGCGCTCCTGAACCTCGGGATTAAGAATCATCGCCAAGATGAATATAAGCAGGGTCGACGCAGTCTGTGAACCGGAGGTGTCAGATCTACGGGCGGTTCTTAATCAACGGACGAGGATCGCGGAAACTCACTGTCTCCGATGCCGCTGAGAGGTGGGAAGGACATCAAACATTAGTTCAACAGGAGAAAAGGTTACACGGAAAAGAGACACTAACCAGCAAATGCCGTGACCGACGACTCCTTGATAGCGCGGATGTAGTCGTCGTCACCGTGCGACAGTTTGGCACGCTTGAGGGAATCAGAGACCATGGACTGTACTGCAGTACCCGCCGCCTGAATATGCCGTGAGTGTCATCCACAGAAGTGTTCTCGAAGATTTCGAGCTTACCAAACTGTCTTCCACGAACTGGAAGGGGGCTTCGATCATATCATCGGCATACCTTTGGGATAGTTTTGCGGTCCGTTTGAAGGAAGCAAGGGGGAACCAAGAAGGAATGTGACGGACTATCGCGTACATTTGAATATTTCGACGATAAAGGAATAGCGGAAACTTACGGAAAGGGAAGAAGCCGAGGACTGCTGCGACCTCTGGTCTTATGGATGCGACAGCGAGATTAACAGCTCTATCCACGATGTCGACAATCGGGTCATCCCGTGGGGCAGTCTCATAACCATAAACAACCGCCATGATGATAGCAGTGGAATGGCTGAAAGAGAGATCAACGGCGAGGTATAACGAGACTAGAATCGACTAACGTTTGGATATGTGCGACATATTTGTCCTGAGCCTCGAGCAAATTAAGCAGAAGCTCCCGTGCCTTTTTGAGCTGCAAATCATGATAATTGAGGGCAGCTTCTGGTCTAAACGCCTGATGGAATAGCCTGCGGTGGAGACGCCACCGCTCACTGTAAGGAACCATGACGGAATTGAAAGACCATCCAAAGCTAGTCGAAAATGTGTCAAAGGTTGAAACTTGGCTATGTTTGGAGGGGTACACACAAGTCATTGGTCATCCGAATGATGGCGGGCCGATCAGAATAATTGTAAGAACGACGCTCAAGAAGGTCCTTTGCGACCTCCTCAGAATTGATGACCACGACATCTTGGTTGAGCAAACGTGTGTAGACCAAGTCACCTAGAGAGAGATAAGAACGCTAACGAATAGATGAGGATAGTTATATACCGTATTGCTTTCCCCAATTCGTGTAGGATGCCCAAGGCGCTCCAGGATTTATCCCCAAGACGTTTCCGATGATGGGGAGTGGACGAGGACCTGGAGGCAATGGATTACTAGCGACAGGGTTCCTCCTCCTGCTGGGCCATAAGGAAACGAAGCCACAAGCAGCAATTGATACGGCGAGGAGGGCTGACAGACGGTAATCCATGACGGAGGTGGACTGAGGGAAGGCGGTCGGGAAGACCTGTGAGTCCGACCGAGATTATAAGGAGATGGTTCGACCGATAGAGCCGGATAGTGTTCGGCTGTCGGAGTCTCTGTTAAACACAAACATTCCGAACAACCGTACACGCATCAGAACCGCATCCACTGCGGCACACATACCGTGGCGGATCATTGATTGATTTCGTAATTCCCTTTTTGGGACTAATGACTAATGCACACATCCGACTCGACTCTTGCTGACTCAGCAGGCCACTCCCCGCAGCGTTCCACCATGTCGATGGAAGAGAGCATCTCCCTCGAGGAGACAAACAAAATCCGTATCTCCCTCGGTCTAAAACCCCTCTCTGAAGATGCTGCGCCAGCAGACGACGCGGACAAGCAGGCGGAGGACAACTATGCAAGGCAACGCGAACGAGAGGCAAAGGAGCGCGAGGCAAAGTAATTCTATGGTTCGTTTCGTGTGCCGGAACTTTCTTTTCTGATTTTACGTCTTTCTCTTCAGGAAAATATATGACAAGATTGCCAAGTGAGTATCCCCCCTGATATCATCCTGCCCCACCTCTGTCAGTTGAGTGCTCTGCTCACCTCCATTCCTTATGCAGGGTGAGGAATCGACGAGAGCTCAACGCCTCCCTAACCGGTGCAACGCTCGGTGAACCCGAAGGCGGCACAGACGACACCCTGAAATGGATCAAGAAAGCAAAGAAGCGCGAGAAGGAGCTCGCACGTAAACGTCAGCTTGAATTGGAGAACATGGACAAACTTTTTCAAGGAGATGAATACACCGAAAGTACGGTCCTATTTTCTCTCGGATCCGCCCCATTTCACACTTCCATTGCAGAGGATCTAGAGGGCTTGAAGGTCAGCCACGACTTGGACGAGCTGGGAGAAGGCGATGCCCGCATACTTACTTTGAAAGACAGCCGCATCCTTGATAACGAAGGTAATCTATATCGTCATTCACATCTGTCCTTACTCACATGCTCCGATCCAGAGGATGAGCTGGAAAATGTTGAGATGGCGGAAGCTGAACGCACGAAGAAGAGTCAGGATCTCAAGATCAAGCGCCGCGAATATACCGGCTATGATGACGAAGAATTCGAAGCAGGCAGGCCAGGCCTGAAACGATCAATATTGTCCAAGTACGACGAAGCCCTGGAAGGTCCCCGCGAAATGGTGAGCTATGCGTCCATTCATCGTAGGCTCATTGTTTAACAACCGCTCTTTAAGGGTTTTCGCTTGGGCTTGGGGAGTTCTATTACGTCCCATACAGTCGAGCGGCCCAAAGAAGAGGAGGGCACTGTAACCGTGAATCGTGCCTTGCTGTCGATTGACTATGCCAGTAAGTTACGCCCTTGCTTTGTCGCACGCACCCACGTTTTGATGCACGTGTTGCAGAAAATTTGGAGACACATGATTATCTTCGGGAAGGCGACGTAGGGTTCAAGAAGCCCAAGGTATTTTTCTCGTCCCATTATGTCATTATATTAAATCCCTGATCAATTTGACCTTATAGACCAAGAAGAAACGCTCCTCTCGGCGCGCTCCGCTTGACAATGACGGCGGCGACGAAGCGAACCAAGCGGACCAAATGCAGGTTGATGAGAAACCTGTCATGCCTAGGCCGCGGGAGCTAGACGTTAATTTTGTCGATGACGACGAGCTTCAAGCTGCTCTCACTCGCCAAAGAAGAGCCAAGATCCGCCAAGCAAACAAACTCTCCCCAGAGGAGATTGCACGAAAGAGTATGTACTTGCTTCCGAGTGACAGCGCAGTGCCTGATTTTTGTATTTTCAGTCGCTGCGGAGCGCGCTCGAGAACAGTCTACCCAGGCACAGGAGATAATCAAGGTTGAAGAGGCTGGCGAGGATGGCGAGGATGGCTTGACATTCGATGACACATCCGAGTTCGTTCGCGCCATTTCTTATAATCCTGCGTCAGTCAAGGTAGAGCAAGCCGAGCCTCCCGTAGCCCCGCCTCCGGCCAAGGCACCCTCCCGCGATGTTTCGATGGTAGACGATGAAGTTCTAGATGAAATTGAAGCGGGAGAAGTGGTAAAAGAGGAGGAGGAGGATGAAGAAATGCTAGAGGCAATCGAACAAGCGATCAAGGATACCGAGGCAGAGGAACGTACAGCTGCAGAGAACGGCGAAGCTGCAATCGGCACTTCTAGCGAACCTACCTTCAGTTCAGGAATGGCTGGCACGCTGTCCCTTCTTCGCCAGCAAGGTCTAGTGGCACAGCCCAACGCCGATCAGGTGGAGCGTGAGAAGGTTCAACGACAACGCGATGTTTGGCTCGCGGATTATCGACATCTGCTGGCTCAGCGAGACCTCGACAAGTTGCAGGCTCGTGGTGGCAACAAGGATCAGGTTACCCGCGAGTACGAAAACCGGGCGCGCGAGCAGCACGAAGCTCGTTCTAATCTTGAGATGTTCAAGGACTACAAGCCCGATGTCAACATCGTTTACTACGACGAGTTCGGACGTACTCTCACTCCCAAGGAGGCTTGGAAAGCACTATCTCACAAGTTCCACGGAAAGGGCTCCGGGAAGATGAAGACGGAGAAGCGGCTGAAGAAGATTGCGGAGGAGAAGAAGAAAGAGGCGATGGCTAGTGGGGACACACCTTTGAGCATGAACAGGGCGTTCCAGATCCGACAGGAAAAGACTGGGCAAGCTCACTTCGTGCTGTCTCTCGGAAACAGAGGGTAAGTTCCTTCCTTTCCAAGTGGGGTTGCAACTGAAATGATATTCCTCGCAGTGCCGTGCCTCAGGCATCGGAGTTCCTTGACCCCCAACCGCTCTCGAAAGGCAAGACGGAGAAAACGAAGAGCAAGAAGAAGGACGCTGCCAAATCCACGGCGTCTCAATCCCTCGATTCTGGGTTCATCACCTTACCTGCCCCACAAGCAAATGGCTCCGTCATCGCGAGCCCTGTCCCATCCGGCTTCTCGTCAGTTGTGCCAACCAATGGCTCTGGGTCACCTGTACCTTCCGTGAAACCTGGTTTCTCGCGTATATCGTCTGCGGCAGACACGCCACAGAGCAGCACACCTGTTGCGGGAGAACGGACCAAGATTGCATTTGGGTTTGGAGCGAAGAGGAAGGTCGCGGAAGATTTCCTAGACGAGCCTGCGGCCAAGAGACGATGAGTTGATTGTTTTCAGGATGTATTCTATGTTGTGTTATCGTATTCCCCTCTTGTTGACAGCTTTTAAGGGCGTTGTGGACCTCCTTGTATCGCGGTGAATGCATGCATGCGTTGGGGTCGATAATGGAAAGTTTGAGCATCGATGGTGTATTAAGTGAGAGTTCGCTCGCGATCGAAACCTCTTGAGGCCCTGAGCAAGTTCCTGGAACCTGCTGAAAGCTCTTTGCGATAATCAGGTACATACGTGGAATGGAAGAACGTTGCTGCGGTGGGCTTGAAAGAGGTATAGACTGATTCGGTTGATGATCAATGATCCTGCGAATGTTGACTTTTACGATATAGTTCCGACTGGATCTTACTCGGGCAGAGCAGAAGAACTTATCAGACCAGCGTCAATACTTATCGCGACGCTTTTCATCTAGGTTGCTCCAAGGTGTGAACTTTTGGTTGTGTGTGTACACTGGACCCACTGCAGCATGCAGGTGGGAAGCGACACAACCGCCCACAAGTTATGGTAAGTGTGATGTATTTATTCGCCTTGACAGATGTCTCATTCATTTTAAGTACTTAGCGCTTAGCGGTTGCACACGTAATACCAGAACATGCATTTCCTACTTAGCTGCCACTGGCATGCAAGCTCGGAATGCAGACTTTGCTTTGTATGTGGCAGGGAATGAAACCTTGGTGCCACTGGTGGCATCCTTCGATGTTAGCGTTGTGAGTATCTGAATTATAATCTGATTACATATTGAATAAAGATGAGCGTTTCGTGGATGAGGCTCACAGGATCAAGCGAACGGCTTTGCCTGCCCTCGTCTAAGCAGGGAGGCTGTCGGAGTCTGCGACCAACTTGGCTCATGGCGAACACCCCCGGAGGTAGGTGCCGATGGAAATACCTAAAGACAGGGAGAGGTTTGGAGTACGGGTGATGCACATTGCAGGGGTCTGATGCTGTCGATCCGGGCGCCAATCAGCCCGCGCAGGGATTGGTCTTCGAACAGGTGTGAAACATTCGTATCGGAGGTGTGTATGTTTATGTCTCACGTTTAGCGACGTATCCTGATTAAGAGATTAATGATTGTTATTCATGGCCGTGCATTCGACTCACATTTCCCATTCTTGAGGTTCGTCGATCCTCTCAAGGCAGTTCTGTGAACGTGGGGTGTCATCAGTGGCGCCTCTTGGCTCTCTATCAATGGGCTGTCGTCAGCGCTTCATATTGCCATCTGCGTCCTGTTGGGTAATAAAAATGGGACATAAAACCACGAAGAAACGATGCAGGACACACAAACTTGAGCCTACCCAACATGGATCTTCTGAAATCACCCACCACCATTGCCCTCGTCATCCCTGTTTTCATCATAGTCACAGTCATCTACACTAGAGGGTTGACTCCCCATCGGATCGCTCTACCTCCAGGCCCGAAAGGACTCCCTCTTCTTGGTAGTGCGCTCGAGATCGATACGAGCGAGCCGTGGTTGACTTATAGAAAATGGAACAGGGCTTATGGTACGCGATCCCGCTCAATGCATGCTCTGTCATCCCATTCATCGGGATATCAGGGGAGATTGTGTCATGCCGCCTGTTGGGTCAACCCTTCATCATCATCAACTCCGAGCGTGTCGCAAGAGCACTTCTTGAACAGCGTTCGACTATTTACTCCGACCGACCTGTGATCAAAACGGCTTCTTTGTAAGGATTTTCCATTCTCTCAATGAGCATCCAAGACGTGTCATCCTCAGGTTCGGAATGGACTTCACCACCGCACACCTTTCGTATGGAAATACATGGAGAGCGCACCGGAAGATATTCCATCAAACTTTGAATAGCTCGATCGTCGCAAAGTATCATTCATCGGTGACCATGAAAGCCCGAGGGCTGATCGAGAACCTTCTGCATTCGCCAGACAACTTTATCGATCATACACGAACGTGAGTATGATGATGTTATATCACGTTCATTGAGATACTCACAACTACCAGATTTGCTGCATCCATCGTCATGTCAATAACGTATGGTTATGATGTGCTCCCAAAAGATGACCCTTTCGTGGCACCACTTGAAGAACTGATCCGGATCGTGATTCTTATGACGCCTGAAAGAGCAATCTTACTTAACATTTTCCCTCAAAGTGAGTCATAGCCAGAGAGCAACCTAGTTTATTGTCTCACGGAAGATGCAGTTCTCCGCCTGCCATCATGGTTTCCTGGGGCCGAGCTTCAGCGGCTGGCCACACGGTGCAAGGAGCTGTCTCCCAAAGTCCGAGACGTACCTTTTCAGTTCGTCAAGGACTGCTTGGTACGCAAAGCGACTTTCTGCCTCAATCTACTTGCTCACCACAGAGGTTAGGCAAAGGGCATCGATAATGAATCAATGGTGGCGCACTTATTGAAAGACGACGCAATGAAAGGTCAAGATCGTGCGTCATATGAACAGTATATCAAGGACTGTGCGACTTCCAGTTTCATAGGTGGGTTAGGTAACTCTGTCCATACCTTTCGGCTGACGTTTTTTCTTGGTTTGCAATAGCCGGCACTGATACTGTGAGTTTACGCGCTCTTCGGTCTCTTTGCTATCGCGAGAGTTAATGACACGCCTTGCAGTCCCAGTCAACTCTGAACACGCTTGTCATGGCAATGGTTATTTATCCTGAGGCACAAGAGCGCGCACACGCGGAGCTAGACCGTGTTGTAGGACGAGACAGACTCCCGACCTTTGACGATCGGACATCTCTTCCATACGTCGACGCCGTTCTGCGGGAGACCTGGAGGTGGGGTTCACTTGTTCCAATGGGTCAGCTTCCACGTGTCTAGACCAGCAGTCTCTGATACTAACATCACGGATAGCCATTCCTCACATGGCCAACAAGGACGATGTCTTTGAACTGCACCACATCCCCAAGGGTAGGTGACCTCGTATGACCTCCAATCGTGCCACTCACTGATCATTCAACATCAGGTGCTGTCATCATTCCAAACTTGTGGTACGTAGACCTTTGAGTAACACGTACAGTGATCTAGATCTGACTTGTTATATATTAGGGGCATGGCACAGGACGAAGACAGATTCCCAGAGCCATCGGTCTTCAGACCAGAAAGACACCTAGACGCGGACGGCGACCTTCTCAAGGAGGACATCTCGGGCCTCTTCTTTAGTTATGGGCGCAGAGTCTGCCCTGGCCAGTACATCGCCAATAATTCTGCATGGCTTGCAATCGCATCGATGATTCATATGTTCAATTTTAACAAGGCGATCGGCCCTGCAGGCTATGAAATAGACATCTTCCCCAAATTCACTGGCGGTGTTGCACTGTGAGTTTTCCTTGTGGCTTTTGTCGTGTTCATATCTTCATGGATTGCGTCTCAACTAGTCGGCCCGTCCCCTTCCCCTGCCGAATCACACCACGTTTTGATAACGCCAAAGAACTCATCGAATGAAAGACCAAGTACACACAATTGGGGGAGGCAAGGAGATACGGTGTATGGATGAGATTGCGGATGGAAATAGGATTCAGACATTGTATGTGACATCGGTGTTGTAGTAGTAGTTATCAGCAGGCCCCTGGTTGGTGTACTACCAGGCCGGCCTATGTGCATGAATTGCGTTTGGAGTAACAAGTTGCGCAATGACTTCATCAAGTGGCCGATTCTTTGCCAAGTCCTCTTTCGACAACTCGACCCCCGTACGCTGATACGTTCCGCGGTATTGGTACAAGATGCTCCTTGAGAAAATATTGTCCAGTCGATGAGGCAACCATTCAAGGTTTCCATGCCGCGAGCTCCAATCGTCGTGCCCTAGTGAGCTTGGGGGCGTGGCATCGTGTATGCCATGGCCATCCCTTCAAGCATGCCGCCTCTAGTAGTAGACTAGATATCCTGGCTTTATCGGTGAGCTCCAGACCCATGAACCATCTCTGCGCTGGATTGCAACTTGAAGGGGCCAACTGAAGAGCGGAATGCTGATCTTCCAGATGTCTGTCGAAGAGTCAGGCGGATGAACATTCAACAGACCAACTTGGGAGTCGGGTGAAAAAATGAGTACATGCAAGACAAACATCGACACAGCAGCTTAAATGAACGGCTGCTCAGCACTCTTTCGTAGCTAAGCAAGCCTTCTCATTGGCTGGCAAGCACCTAGACGATCCCAAAGAGTGTCTTACAGCACGATTACTAACACCTTGTCCAAAACGAGGTTCCTAAGGCTGCCAAAAAATCGGCTAGGTTCGCAGATGCAGAACCGCCGTACTAGGCTCCATGCAAACCAACGCTAGGCTACTTCCAACTGCCGATTTTCTAGAAGTCGATAAGTATGTCAACTCAGATATCTTACGATAGCGAAGGGTGGTAGCGGGTGGTTATCATGAAACACTCAGGCTGATGAGATCCCAGGACCTGGAGTCCGTTGACACATGCATGATGAAGGTGCCTAGCCTGACTCGGACATGTTGATGGTACATGTGATCGCGCTGCTGGCATCATGGTGTACATCTCTTCTCAGCAGGTGGGCAGATAATATATATTATAGAGCACCCATGTCGTAGTAAGTCGTACCCTTACCCTCCATGAGTCTCCTACGACTGATCCTTGTCATTGGCTCTGCAGCGAGTTTCCTTGTGTCTCTCACAGCGCCCGCTCAAGAAGCACGGAATGAGCGAGTAAAACGGTCGTTCCACGAAGGGGTCTTGGTTACGCTTCTGAAGACCATTATCATACCCAAGGTATGAACTTTATAAGTTACCGCCTTTCGAGTGTCGCAGGCGCGAGGCGTTCACGGGACGGCGAAGCTGAAATTTTTTTCTAGAGCATATGCTTCACATCAGCCCTCGTCGAGACTATTGCTACCATCTCCTTCTACTTTCCTGACGAACATGTCCCGTCTCTCATCCGCTCGTTCCGTGGAGTTCATCCCTCGGACCCGCCTAGTGTGCTTTTTGCTATACTCGGCATCAGTTGCATGCTAGGTGCGATTCTTCGGATGGTCTGCTATCGGACCCTCGGCAAATTCTTCACGTTTAACCTGACCATCCGCGACTCTCATGCACTCGTCACCACGGGACCCTATGCCTATGTGCGCCACCCAGGTTATACGGGCATCTTCATGGTCTTTGTTCCTTCTGTCGTCGTACATCTTCTCCCCGAGTCCTGGATGCAAACTTCGGAAATGTACGCTTTTCCGGTTGTGAAAGTGTCGTTATGGGTATGGATGGTCTATTCATCCATTGGTGTTGTTGGATGTGTCGGGAGGATCGCGGACGAGGACAAACTCCTGAAACAGACGTTCGGCAAAGAATGGGAAAACTGGGCAGCAGGGGTAAAATATCGAGTCATCCCAGGTGTATACTGAGCTGGAGGACTACTCGCTAGGAGTAGATCTATTTGGTCCTTAGCACGATCAGGCACGATCAAAGTAGCACACATGCTACAACGAACTTTTATGAACTATCGAGATCCGCGTTGATCGCCCTCCATTTCAATGAAGTCGAACGTTCGTTATTGGTATGTGCCAATGGCCGATGTATAGCCTTGTATAGCTTGACTGCTTACTGAAACTTTAAAGCGTGATGCAACAACGATAATTTGATGTAACGTTTGACACGAGGACTATTTTCTATTCTGATAGGGCCTTCAGAGCACTGGCATCTGTCAAAATGAAGGGGGGACGTCAGTGGGACGTCGTTGGGCGCTAGTGCAAGGCTTAGGTTCCTGGGAGGTGACCCGGATGTTTTCTGACTGCTGACCACCGCAGAGCGCATACTGATGGGTAGAGTGACTCGGATTAGATCCGGGTTCTCAGTGAGAGAAACACCGCAGTGTTCAAGATCCCTTCTCATCGCTCGAGGTACACATTGAACCACCCCCTCATCCATCATTGTTGTCGACTAGCTCAGGACATCGTTCACGTTTCAAGTTGGAAAGGATCTAGATAAGTAAGTAACTTCAGGTTCTTCTTGTCAGACGCCACGTATGGATGTCACTGATCACCGGTCAGGCACCAAGTTATCGCGGGGCAAGCATGTTCCGTTCAAGTTGGGCGCGCCGAATTCTGTAGCCCAGATCTCGTCACTATAACTACCACCACACGAGCCCGGTCAGTCGTTAGGCCTTATCCCACGAATGAGTCTCCTACGACTAGCCCTCGTTATTGGCGCTTCAGCGAGTGTCTACATCTCTTCCACTCCCCCTACTCATTCGGTACGGAGTGAGCGGGTCAACCCGTCGTTCAACGAATTTTTTTTGGGAGTGTTTCTTAAATTTGTCTTCTTTGCAAAGGTATGGAAGCTTGATCAGGCTTCAGGGCAGCCCCCTGATTACAGACGAGAAAGCTAAAATTGTGCATGAATTGCCTAGCTCATACCCCTCACATCCGCCATCTTCGAGACACTCTTGACTATCTCCTTCTACATTCCTGACGAGCATGTCCCATCGCCCATCCGCTCGTTCCGTGGAGTTCATCCCTCAGGTCCGCCTAGTGTGCTTTTTGCCATGCTTGGCATCAGTTGCGTGCTAGGTGCGATTCTGCGGGTTGTTTGCTATCGAACCCTCGGCGAATTTTTTACGTTCAACTTGAGCATTCGCAAGTCTCATACTCTCGTCACGACGGGACCATACGCCTACGTGCGCCATCCAAGCTACACGGCTGTGGTCATGATAATCCCGCCTTCTATTGCCATGCATCTGTTACCCGAATCGTTCATGCAGACTTCGGATGTCCCAGCCGTAAGGGTGACGGTTTGGATTTGGGTCATGTATTCCGCCATTGGTGTCGCTAGCTGCCTTATGAGGATCTCAGACGAGGATAAGGTCTTGAAACAAACGTTCGGGAAAGAGTGGGAGAGTTGGGCGGCAAGGGTAAAGTATCGGCTTATACCAGGTCTATATTGAGGTAAAATGTCTTACCAATGATACGTCGTCCGCTGGGTCTGGAGGCACCGTTCACCAATTTTTTGGCCATTTGGTTGGGTCTACTCATCTTAGTGAACAACCACGGTGGTCCCTTCTTCCATCATACAGTCACATGCCTGACTCGAAGGAGAGATTGAAACATGCTCCATCCAAACATGGCGCGTCTATATTTTTCTTCCGGAGGGGATAAAATGCTGGAGCGCAGATGGGGAACCCGAATCCAACGGCCTACGCCTCAGTGCCAGAGCTACGCAAGCCCATCTTGGCACCAGGAGTTCCGCCTTCCCTAATGAGTGGTCCTCATTATCCGATATGCAGCGAGCTTCCTTATCTCTACCACTGTCCCTGCTTCGGAAGGATCGCAGATGGATAAATTATTGAAGCAGACATCCAGGAAAGAGTGGAGAATTGGGCGGCGAGGGCTTCAACCATCTTCGTGTCGTCGTCGTCTCGTGCACCCTCAGGTAGGCTTGGTAATAATCGTTGTTGTGCCTGCTCATGTCATCTGCAATGTTAGTCGACAGGGTGAACTCACCTTAGGTGTGAGCAGAAGGTTGTGGGTGAGGGTGTGGGCGTGACCTGTGCCCGTGAAATCCCCCATGGAGGATGTGGGTGCTCGTTCTGAGCCTTCCTGGTGTCTAGAAATTGAAGAAACAATATAACGAAAGAAAGGTACTCACTGATCAGATGATTGCATCTCGGTCTGTGGGACGTTGCAGCATGTGGAGACCACACGACGTGCTCGGAGTCCAAGGACTCACAACGAGAAACAGTACGCCGAACCGATGGATTTCAAGCCTGAAAGATATCTAACGCCCTCAGGGACTCTTGTCGAGGGTGCGAATTATGCTTTCGGTTTTGGACGGTGAGGGCATCTTCTCGGTCGACGAGGTTTGAGCGGTTGTCCTGGAAGACACATGGCAGATCAAAATGTCTGGGCCGCCATCGCGACCGTGTTGGCAACGCTGCGCGTCACGAAAGCTCGGGATGAAGTTCGGAAATGAAGTTGATGTCAAAGTGGAGTTTACGTCCGGGCTCGCGACGTAAGCAATGTTCTGTGATTTGATCAGTGGATCGATGTTCACTTGCACACGAATAGAGCTCCAAAGCCGTTTGCGTCTCGATCTCCTGTGCTGAGGAGCTCGTTCGAGCAAGTAGTCGCAGTGAATGATAGGAAGGGCTTGCTGAATCTGAGGATAGGTGATATGGATGACATTCTATGATTTGAATAATATGGTACCAGTGCACAATACCCGAAGGCGTTTGTGGTATCAGATGTAACGACATCGTTGAAATGAGAGGTGATCTACGAGTTTGAATACATACGGTTTCCATTAGCGAGATGAACGAAGAGATGTGGTAACATTGGGTTCTTCTTCCTCGGGTAATCCGAAAGCCATCCGGTAGAGTTCGGGGCCTTCTCGTATCAGGGCCTAGATAACAAGTGTCATTTTGGAGAGATGGAATGGGGATGTAGGAACTCACGATGATGACCTCAACGGCGATCAGTGCAATGATAACTAGTTCCATGCGGTGACTCGAGGACTAGGAGGATATAATAAGCTTCAAGACATGAGACAACGGATCAAACATACCTCTGTAAGCAACTGTCGCAGGGTCGATTGAAGCTGGGATTGGGATTGAGAATACGCCTACGGACTGATGTCATCCGTATTTACCTCGGTTGCATAAGTAATCTTCTCGTTAACTGCGTGGGTCCGTGCTTTGACCTCCAAAGCACCTATCATCGATTTGAAGAAGGTTTCAAGTTCAGGCTCGGTCCAATACAAGTCTGGTGTGTCGGAAAAGTTCTCGCGGTTGAGATTCAAACCCTGACGGAATCTCAACAAGACCCCTAGCTTCTTGATGAGGTCTTGACGGCCGAGTCCAGGTTTTCCTGTCTGCTCTAGAGAGTGAGGCAACTGAGCGACAGAAAGGAGGTATTCCTCCAAAGACTCTTCCAACACCGCAAGAGCAGTGGACCGGGAGAGGGCTTGAGAGTAAGCATACCGAGCAAGGAGGGCAGTGGCATTGAGAGAAGGGTTCGGTGGAGTAGCGATTGCCTCATTCGCAGGATCTTGGAGCGGCGCTACCCGTCCGAGGATAATCAAGTCACCCTGTATTCGTGTTGTCCTGACAAACAGGGAGGATCAATCACGCAGCAGCAGCAGGCCCGAACGTAGATTTAACATACTCGTTTGGATCAGTCACGAATTCCAGCTCCTCCGTCTCTGCCTGTTGTAGGTGACCGACTTCGCACGGAGCTAAGACGTCTTTTGCAAACTGGCGTGCCTCGTTTTCGCTCAAGCCCCAGCACACGAAACTGCCGTTTCCAAACACAAATATCTCGCCATCCTCTCCCCAACGTGGAACCCACCATGCTTCGTGAACTTTCTGTGAACCTGGTGGGAGATACGCGCGTAGGCGAGTAGTCAGGTAGCGCTCCGCCGTTGCGAGTGTGAGCACAGGTCGGATGGAGCTACGAGTGGGTGTCGGATTGGAACGAATCGGAAGAGATGCAGAAGCGGTACGTCGGAGAGGCGTGCTGGCCTTTGGCTTCTGCTTTGGGATGTCCGCTGCCTCGGCCGTGGAGAAAGCGCGTGAATTTGACGCGATGGCAGTCCGTGGTCGTAGTAAGGAGGCTACCGCTGGCAGTTTCGCAGGTAACGACCTAGACGGCCCAGATGCACGGAAAATACCACGGAGTGCGTACATCGGGGGTTGGCAGGACGAGGAGGTATCTTCATACCACACGTATTGCTTCGGCATAGCCACACGCGTAAAGTTGCCTCGTGAGTTGGCACGGCAATGTTGACAACATCTTTCTATCGGGCAAAGGGGAGAAGGCCGAAAAATGCTAGCCCTCTGAATCAGCCCGTCCAATCTTCCGGACTCGGACAACATGAGAGGTACACTAGCTTATAAGGTGACATGAACTAGGATCGGACTCGGAAGCGTGCAAATACGAGTTACAAGCCAATATCCAAAGGTACAATTTTCGTCGGATAGCTGGGAAGATCTCAGAAGAAGACTCGGGGAGAGTAAGGTCAAGATAAGAGAGTTGATGATTAATGGGGGGTTGGGTACTCGAGTAGAGTATTCTGATGTTGACGGATCGAGCAGTCCAATTGACCAGAGTTGCGGAGAAAGGTAGTTGCGGGATCTGGAAGAGCAGCCAGGGCTCGCGCCTCGGGTCAAGCGAAGTTCAGCTGTACCATGAGAACTTGGTGAGTCTGGAGGAACGAAGACCTCAACGAGAGGAAAAGTAACATCGTGCGTGCTCGTCTTACAACAAGAGTTGTCAAGAGTTCATCAAGCTCAGAAGGAAGAGAACGGAATTCATCCTGCGCGATCAATGATCAGCACTTCACAGGAGTTGGCATTTACATACCAAGCCACCGCCGGTGAATCTGGGCAACGGATAGACGCCCAGAGCAGACGCCATAAGTTCTTGACGAACATGAGGTGGTCGGGAGAGGATGTTCGGTGGCAGGAAGGGTAAGGATGAGACAGTAGAGTCGTTGCCTCATCGGGTGTGCTATAGTGCAGGTGAAAAACAACTCGATGCTGATGAACTTACTAGTAGTCGTAGGGAAGGCTGGAAGAGAAGGGAGGAGCTACGGCACGGGGCTCTGCATTCATGTCTTCTACGCACGCGGTCCTGCTTGAAAACGACGGTTTAGTTGGTCAAGCGAAGATCATCTATATCACAAGAGGTTGGGGAATTCGGAGGAACGACGACCTCTATAGCATGGGCTTCTCTCGAACAGATAGGGTTTCAGGACGAGTACATGCCTCTCTCAGCAAGTTGCAAGGAGGTCAATGAGCTAGCCATCCGAGCATTGCTTCAAATAGTGACAGACAGAACGGCGGGGCGGTCCATTGAAAGGCTGTCGCTCATCTCGACGGTTCCGAAAGGTAGGGCCACATCATCCGATCAAGCATAAATATGTGTGGCCGGTGATGTTCTAGACGCGAGGTTGGACAGTGTGTTCGAGTGAAATGATATATATACAGCGTGACATTCCAGTCTCGCGGCTACCTAATATTGCAGTCTAAGTACAGAAGTCAATCCGCGGCCAGTGGAATGGTACTGAGTGAAACATACTTGTGCCCCGTGAAGACTGTAGAATTGGCTGGGGTATCTACTCGTCCTCATATCCCTGCACAGCTCTCCGTGGCCGTTGTGGAACTGAGAGATGGTATGAGTTAGCAAGCCGCGCAGCGGACGGCGACGTCTGGACTCACGAGGGTATGTAGTTGGGACACGCTCTGCAGGGACGTAATTGAAGTACTTCTGCCTGATCGGAGGGATAGTCAAGGCAAGTACAGGGCCTGCAGCTCCCATCAGGCAAGACCAGAATATCACGGGCTGTTCATGTGCGAGGTATTGCTATGTGGAGAACAAATTCGCGTCAGTAAGCACGGGCAGTTTTCAAGAAAAATTGAAAAATTACGAGGAATCTATAACTCTTCCTGAATGGAGAGACAATGGAGGCCATGCTTCCTATGACTGTGCTTCGAAGGCGTGTGGAGGAAGACGGAGAAATTGTTTGGATTTGTGTGTGCGTATTTGGCAAAAGCTTTAGAAATAAACATAATCCAGTGACATAACCTTTTGCCTTCAATTTCATGTTCCACGCGCTGCGAACCAAGTAACGAAGTTGAAACCAGGATATTTGTTAAACACATAAAAGGGTCACTTGAAACCCAATTTCACCGCCACGAACAATCATACAAAACGGAATCCAACGAGATCTAGGAAAAAAACCGGTCATCCGTCCGTTCCACCTACACATGATATCGCTGACATAAACCATGATTAAGCGCAGAGGCGATCATTCATTTCCGGTTGAAGGGGCTCTGGATGCTAAATAACGGTGATGCTTCGTATCTGCGTGCTTCAGTGATGTCGAACTCGGATAGTCAGGACGCAGAGGCAGCGAGTCTCTCGATGTCTTCAACGGTTACTTTGAGTCGCTTGCTATCCATCAAGGCTGCACCCTTTTTTCAATCGGGTTAGTCAAATATTTGAAGCGCTAGAACATGACTTGCCTGTCGAGCAGCAGCTTCCCTCTTTTTCTGCTTCCTTCTTTTGTATTCGCTGAGAGGGGTTCTTCCTTCTGCAGCCGCCGCCCTTTTCTCGGCCTCTCTTCTCCTGAGTCTCCGTACTGTGCTCTCAGACAACGACTCCCCCTCCTTCAAGCTCAGGAGGACTGTTTCGAGCTGGCTGACAGGTGGAAGCGTGGTCACGATGGCAATTTGAAGAACATTTTCGTCTCGAATATCTGGGCGGGTGTCATCGGTGCATATTGGCAGGATGGGCGGGATGTCGTGAGCGTCGTCCGGATGGTGAAAAGGCTTGAGATAGTCAGTTTGAGCCAGTCCAAGAAAGACGGTGCCAATGCAAGGTGTCTGGACACTGGCGAGACTGAAGGTGGTCAAATCCCGCAAAAGATGTGTTGTAGATGGCTGATATCGGATGCGTGTCGCGACCAGTCTGCGGAACATACGAATCAGTGAGGTTCTCGGACCGAGATCACGGAGCTTTGTTGAGATGAAGATCTTGGCCAACGAGTGGTGACCCATGCCGTTCCCGGGTGCGCATTTTCCTATGAGAATAGATGTATTGAGACCTGCGTTATTCAACATGGCGTGTTAGTTGGGAATTGATGCATATTGATGAGTTGTTGATGAGACACCAATCGCGACGCGACGTGATCACGTGAAGCCAAAATCAATCACGATGTCCTCTTCAAGCTCGGATGCTGCATCAGTGCATGCTCGTACACTCTAGGTCTACGCGCATGATACGCTTCTTCCTCGGCCAGTTCAAGTGTCTTGAAACCTATTTGGAATCAACCTCCCAGAAGGAGGCCCACTAGTACCGTAGTAGGAACTTCGAACGCGAACTCTGTGGCTCACAAACGACTCTTCACGATGCCCGAATCGCATTTCAATCCCGAGGACTCTGAACTCATCGCCGATCTTCATCGGATCTCACAAAAGTCACCCAAGTTAATTCGATCGACCGTCTACGCGGCACCTACAGACCCAGCGATCAAAGTTCGCAGTTGGAAGATGAACGAATTTAAATACTATAACGTGCCTTCGCCCTTCCCAACTCTTGCTAGGGGTTTGTTCACAAGAGAATTGGAGGCGGAGGATGGCAGTGATCAACCTCACTACCGGATCGTCGCCCGTGGATATGACAAGTTCTTCAATATAGGGGAAGTACCATGGACGGATGTAAGTGACCACCCCCTGTGACGGTTTATTTGATTCTCATTTCCTTTCATTGTTGATTTGATTGACTGATACAGTGGTCATCGCTGGAAGCACACACCGGTCCAAGCTACACGTTATCGCTGAAGTCAAATGGCTGCATCATCTTCATCGCCCCGATCTCGTCCTCCAAGTTGATCGTGGCATCCAAACATGCTCTGGGAGGCATGGACGGCGTCACAGAGACCCACTCACAAGCTGGTCACCGATGGCTCAGCACTCATCTGGCCGCAAAGGGAAAAACAGAGGAGCAGCTCGCGACCGTTCTTTGGGAGAAAAACTGGACCGCAGTGGCTGAGGTACACTTGAACTGGTGATCTTCATGAAATGAAGCTAACCACAGCACTGCCTTTGTTCTTGAAAGCTCTGCGACGACAAATTCGAGGAACATGTTTTAGCATATCCACCCGAGAAGTCCGGATTGCATCTCCATGGTATAAACGAGAACTGCAAGGAGCTCCATACCCTTCCTACAGAAGTCGTCGACGCGTTTGCGGAGGAATGGGGTTTCTTAAAAACTGCTACTCTTGAATTCAACTCGTTGCCAAAAGTGCATGAGTTCACCGACGAGATTGCGAAGACGGGAACCTGGAACGGAGAACCGCTGGAAGGGTTCGTCGTCCGTACCCACATCATCGACCAGAAATCCGGTTCTACATCTCGCGGTAAAAGTCCACCATATCCAACCGGTTCTTCCTTTTTCTTCAAGGTGAAGTTTGACGAACCATATATGATGTATCGTGACTGGCGGGAGGTTACGAAGTCGCTGTTGTCCGCCAAAGGTTCCCTCGCCGAGGCCAAACTTCCCAAGTCGAAGATGAAGCGCAAGGAGACGCAGCTGTACCTCAAATGGGTCAAGAATGAGATTCAGGCAGACCGAGACGCTTTCAAGGGTTATGCGCAGGGAAAGGGAATTATCGCAACTAGGGAGCGGTTCTTACAGTGGCTAGCCACGGAACAGGGGAAGACAGATTTGGGTGATCTCGAAGAATCTAACAAAAGTGCTAAAGAATTCAGTAAGACCATCATCGTCCCAGTTGCGATACCCGGGTGTGGTGAGTCTTTCATCCTTTGGGCGCAGCTTCTTAATTCATGTGCCTCAGGCAAGACGACTGTCTCAGTCGCACTCGCCAATTTATTCAAATTTGGACACACTCAGAGCGACGATGTGCAAGCTAAGAAGCCGGCGCCAGCCTTTATCAAAGGCGTCGTAAATCTACTTGACAAGCATGATGTTGTCATTGCAGACAAGTACGTTCGTGAGTCCTCCTCACCAAATAATTTCTCAGAGAATCCGCGTGCAGAAACAACCACCTTCGACAACATCGAGAAGAATTACGTGGAGCTGTTGCCAAAATGTATCCACCCGTCCGTCTTCTTGCACTTAACTGGACACTTGACCAACCCCCCGCGATGATTGGTCGGATATGCGGAGACCGTATCCTTGCTCGTGGTGACAAGCACCAGACTCTGCGAGCAGATACCGGCGGGAAATCCCATGAAGACGTCATTTGGCAGTTCATCCGCCAAACCGAAGAGCTCGCCGACAACGAAGTCGATGCTAGCATCGAGATGGTTATCGGCGAGACGCTGGAAGAGGTTGTAAATCGTGCGGTCGATGGATGCGTCAATTGCCTTGGCCTGGAACGGCCCAGCGAAGAGCGTATCAAGGAGGCTGTCGCAGCCGCCAGGTCGTATGAACCGACGATGAAGAAAGGTGCCACGAAGAACGAGAAGAAGGCGGGGGCTCCACCGATGCCACGCTACTTCGGGATACTAGCTGAAGTGGATCTTGAAGCTATCATCGGCTCCGTCATGAAGGAAGCGGATGTCGCACACAATGGCATCTCCTTTTGGCAGGGATTGGTCACCGAGAAACGCGTTACGGATCGACCCCACATCACTACCGTGCACAAGGCAGGTCTTCCGGGGGATCTGGACCTTTGGGAGCGGTGTGCTACGCTCAGTCGTATGCCGACGCCTCCTCTGTTCTCATTCAGCCTTACACGCCTTGTATGGAATGATAGGGTCATGGCCATAACTGTGGAAGACTTCGACCTCGCTGAGGAGGCCAAGGCAGATCCAGGTCAAGAAAAACATGAGTTTATCTCCACGTTACCAGCAGATATCAGAGACAGCTTGCACATCACCGTCGGGACCGCAAACTCCAGCATCCAGCCATACGAAGCAAAGGGACTCGTGGATTTATGGCGAAAGGGAGAGCGAGCCGGAATTGGATCGTTGGAGTTGGAAGGGATATCAGCCAAAGGAAGGATCAGGGGATTGTCTTCATAATACCATTGACGCAAAATACGCCACGGAATGCATCTCTTGTATCTCTAGCAGTGCCATTTCAACTTGTACACCAGGTTTGTTCGACCTTCATGCGCGGTAGTTTATTAGGCGTCACGTGCAGGCAAAGTCAATGAAATGCGCGTAGAGTGGACGGCACTCGTCAACGACGAGCAGCTACCATCCATGTCGACGGTCCCGGCTACACCAAGGCCTAACCCTAGTTCAGCGGTACCAGCGACACCAACCACTGCGCGAGTCGCAGGGAGTCATGTCCTGCAAGCATCGCCGCACTACACGACCACGCGGAGACACTCGCTATATGGCACAGAGGACCGTGTTGTGATCGATCCGGGGTCACGCATCTGGAAAGTTGGATTCAGCGGAGAAGGAAAGCCGCGAGACGTCTTCTACGCTGATCCCGTCAACTCTGAAACCTTGTGGCACTGCAGTAGGGCAACTGACCCGGCCACACGAGCTGAGGAGGACAAGATGCTCGAGATCAACATTGAAAGGTGTATGCGGTCTGTATTCCATATGTGAGTCCTGAATACGCTCTTTGTCCTGCCCAAGTTTATGGCAGGGTATCCTAGGTCGCTGCTCACAGATCCCAAGTCCCGCAAAGTCATTCTGGTTGAGCACCCCTTACTTCCGCTGTATATCAAAGACATATTCGCCAAAGTCTTGTTTGGGAACTTGCAGGTGTGCTCGGTGGTATCATAGCGCGACTGCCTTATTCAAAGATTGAAAAGGTGCCTTCAGTGTCGTTCGCTTCAAGCCATCTGCTTTCCCTCCTTGCTGTCGGTCGTATCACTGGCCTCGTTATCGACTGCGGGCACCTCGAGTCTACAGCCCTACCCGTTCGTTGCATTTCATGTATCTCTCGTCTCCGGACTCAGCCCACCACAATAGATTTTCGCCGCGCGACCAATGTTTCCCCATCTTCGAACAACACCATTAGCTGGCTCTCGGTTTACATCTCATCTCCGTGCACTTCTACTCCTCTTTGCCACATATATACCGCCTCCTATAAACCTCAGCGGTGTTAACGCCCCGCTATCAAACCGCACTACTCCCGTGCCAGAAGACATCCTCACGGACGCTGTCGTCGAGGACATCAAAACGCGATGTTGTTTCGTCAGTAATGCACTAGAGATCAACCGCGACGCAATGCGTCCATCTTCTCCTGCACCCGCATCAGAACCAGATATGCCTCCGTCGAGCGATTCAGCCATGTCGGAATCCGAGTTTTCACGCGCATCGGAAGGGGTGGAGAGCATGAGTTCCTCGCAACACGAATCCTCTGATTTTTCAGTCATTTCACATCCCCAACAATCTGGTACGGATTCGGGTGGTAGAGAAAGACATTTGCAGATGGTTGCGAATTTGTACAAGAGGCATTCGACCGCGACTGACATGCAATTGCGCATCACGCCACCTGCTAACCAGCAGCTAGGGACGGGAAGAGGCACTCTGGTCATTCCAGGATGGATTCGCGAACGTGCAGCGGAGGTCCTATTCGAAGGTGGTGACGTGGACGAAAGTAGCGTCGCTGAAGTCATCCTAGAAGCGCTTCTCAAGGTCTCTCCAATCTTTGTCTCACACGCATTCGTTGTTCTAATTCTGGTTTCGGACACTGGCTTAGGCACCAGTCGATCTCAGGAAGACGCTCGTCTCGTCTATCCTCGTTACTGGCGGCACCACGATGCTACCGGGCTTCATCCCGCGTCTACACGCAGAGCTCTTTCGCGCCATCGAGCCTCCCGTGGTGCGGCCTCACCAACGACCAACACGATCAGGGAGACCGCTCCCGCCCACATACGACCGCTACGCCCCACTCCGTCCGCTCGTTCAACATATTGCGATCCTCAACAACCCAGCACCACAACCGTCGCCATCAGCACGCGTGACTGCAAACGCGGGCAAGGCACCTGCGTTTGCGCCTGCTTCCATGGCGTGGGTTGGAGGGTCGCTTGCAGGGTGAGTCCTTTTGCGCCTCAGGAAATATATATAATAACATGCTGACTCGATGATCACGATCCACAGTGCACTCAAAACTGGTGGGGTGGAGGTCTCAAGAGAACAGTGGGACGAGGCATCCTCATCGCAGAACGATGACGACGACGACATGTCTGTGGTGCCTGTCAGCCCGGAACAGCGGCCAAAAGGTATACTTCCCGATTGGACACGGGTGCCCCTCCCAACGGGTGCTTCGCCCGCCGTCGTCCCAAAACCACCGCTCGCACCGGCTTCACCTCAAGCTGCTGTTGGTGCATGACATGAGGATGGATAGTTTTTCGTCGATTGTTGTCACTTCTATTGTACTGAATACCATTATATTCACTTGAATCCCGGGATTTGGCCTAACGCCATGAAATCCTACAGATACAAAAAAGGCGCGGGGGAAACGCGCAAAATTGAAAGAGCGTGCAGTGGTGTATAGATCGACCAAACATATGACACAAACGATGCATGTCCATGAACGAAAGGAATGCGCAAGGAGTTACTAGCCTGTCTCAGAAGAACGAAGGGGATATCAAAGTTGGACAGGCGAACGGCGAAGGATGATAAATACTATATGATACTATGTGTGCTTCGGAGCTATCATGCTCGGCTTCCAATGATTCGTAAAAGCATCTTGCCCTCATACGTAGAGGCAATTTCGTCCCATTCATGCTGGGATGATATGAAATAAAGAGAACTTTTCTTGGAGTCAGTGGACCCAAGAGAGGAAAATGAAACTGCGCGATGTCGTCCGGCTTCACGATCCGCCTTCTCAGGAACCAAGAGCGCAACCGCAAAGGATTGAGAGATGGTCAACTTGCCAGTCTGAATGAACTTGTCGTAAATCTTTTGGCGCAGTTCTTCGAACGTGACGTAGCGAGGCAGGCGGAGCATGACGATGCTGTCCTCATGCGTCACTTTGATAGAGAGCGTCATCGGGTCGACGAGGCTGCTGTTACCCGTCGAGCCACTCGAGATCGAGGTCGTCAGGGAAGATCGACGATCAGAGTAAGAGTAAGAGGAAGATGTGGAAGATGTGTTGATAGTCGTGGTTGACATCCGCTGGGAGATTTGGAAGATGGGGTCGTCCACCGTTGGTGTTTGGGGGTAAGCATCTGGCGTCGGTGCGTCAGGCCTAATTGCATCTGAAATATCGTTAGCACCAACGATATACTGAGGATTGGAAAGGCGCGTCATACCATAGAAGTAGGCATCGAAGTCCTCTCCTTGGTCATCGTAAGTGGAGTCGTTCTCATTCCAGAGTTCGTCGTCTTCCAACTCTTCTGTGAGAGAGATCGGTCGACGCATGCTGTCCCGCGACGACAATATAGGTCGTTCATAACGCGGAACCACCGCATCGACAGAATATCCGGTCATAATTGAAGCCACACTGCATACAGAAGCCCTGGGGTGAAGGTTACGTCCATGTTCGTGATCAGCACTCGGCAGACAGTAGTCAACGCCGAGGTCATCCAAAAACGAGTTGGCCCTCAGAGTAGCCGTTGAAACTCTCGAGGCCCGTGATAAAGAGCGTGCTGAGGGAAGGATAAGAATGACTGTTCTCGAGGAAACATGTCGAAACCTACCTGGTGGCTCCGAAGGAGACTCAGAGAATCCCGAAAGATCGGGCGGTGACGGGAGATAAATCGTTGCCGTGCGATTGGCCTTGCGAGCAGCAGATCCAGTCCGTCTTTGCGACCACACTTCCGCATCGAGGTCAGATCGCGGAGAGGAAGAGAGCTCCCGATCCTCTGGTAGCGACTCCAAGAGAGATGCAGGTCGTTCGCCGGCAATGGCATGCGGGTTGTGTCCAAACCTAATCGGTGTGTCATGGGAAACAATGATGGGCTGACGAGCGATAGATGGAAGCTGGCGCTGCGGAGAAACAGGGGTGGGCGGCATGGAGGACGAGCCAAGAGAACCTGAAGATGGGACTCGGGGCCTAACAGGACTAAGCTCATCCCTGCGGTGTCTACCGGATTCGACCGATCTCCTGGACCTTTGGGTTCCGGCAAGGTCATCCGAAGACGACGAGTCTGAGTGGGCAGAAGTGTAGATGGGAGGTGGAGCTGTCGCGGGTTGTTTTCCTTTCGACGAGGATAATGATATAGTAGAATACGTAGGTGTCGATGAAGAGAAATAGGAAGAGATAATACTCGTCGTGGACGCTCTAGGGCGGGATTCCTTGGACGCCTGTGCTTTCTTTACCAAATCTTCGTCCCTCCTCCACACACCAAAGAAGTCAGTGAAAGTGTGTGTAGCTTTAATTTCTTCGATGAGGGTTGGAAGGCCGTCTAGGAAGTACGCTCGCAGCATGACCCGGAGTTCTTCAAAGCGCTGATCAACGGTCTCCTGACTGGGTCGGAAGAGAGTGCCCTTCTTCGTCAACTTGGGTATATGTTCATGTATATCGCGGGCGATGTCATCGGGATCTGGACCAAAGGGTAGGGATTCGAAGGAAGCGGCTTGGTCGCTGTGGATATAAACTCCGTTTTTCTTGACCCCTCTACCAGATGCGAGGCGATTACGCTTTGCTCTTGCCGAGCGGGAATATTCGACCTCGATGGTTTCTTGGAACCACAGGCAATCTTCCCACTTGCGATAGATATCGTACTCGCTATATGAAACGACAGATGCACCCGACGAGGTCGTACGAGTAACGAACGAGGCACCGTCGTCCTTGATGGGGAAAATGCGGATACCGTAGTAATAGCTGCTTCCTGCAATGTAGTATTGGTATCACAATGGTGATTGGATAGGGGAGAAACCAACCTTGCTTTTCTGGAGGGAGCAGCTTTACAGTGAAGTTGCGTGGAGCACTTCTGTAGACGGCTCTCTTGAAGGCCTGATGTTCGAGTGAGTACATAGCATTGGGAAAAGCTGACTAAACACCGACATCTGGAGAGATCGGGCCGTCTGTCGCACCAGCGCCATGCTATTGATGCACGCCCACATGTGAGACTAACCAGGTAATGTCAAAGTGGGGATACATACTGGATGATCTATCATATCCAAACAGGATAGACTGGTCAAAGCCTCGAGGCAGCTAGACAGCGGATTAACCATCTGACTGGTGATGAGACTTAGATATGTCCGTACCGTTATCAGGGTGTGTAATGTGGACACCGGAGCGAACGAGGTAGACTAGTGAGCGAACGACGACGCTGATCGACTCTGGAGACTCTGGGGGACAGCGGGGGGCTTATAAAGACAATCAGTGAGCAAGGATGCTACTATCTAAGCACCGATTGGTAACTGGTTTCTCTGGCTCACCGGCGGGGTATGTGATCTACGGAGAGAGACCACTCAACAAGACGAGTTTTTCCTGGAAAAAGGAGTCAAGTAGTATAAACCGGGTCAGACTGGGGGGAGTAGATGTGGGTGCAAGGAAGAAAAAGCATCGTGCGGTGTCATATTTTGTGGGCGGACGCTCTCGGTGGTCTTCAATTGTCTTGCACACAACCTTCACTCGTTGCCTTTTTTGGAGAAAACACAATAAGAGCGTCCATAGCCGAACCGGAACCATATGCGAACCCCCATTCTCAAGACCCATTAGCCCAGACTCTGACAGGTGCCACCACCGACAGCAAGCACCGTAGATTTGGAGAACGATCGAGGCAACGCAGTCAAGAGACATCCGGAACATTATTTATTGTAATGCACCCCTGACAGTAGGTTCGTCTGCGGTGCTCAGGCTCTCGAGAGGCGACGAGAAGTGTGTGTGCATACGGATCATGGATCATAGCATCACTGAGTGACCCAGCTTCTCCACAACTATTGTTTCAAGAATCCAGCTGCGCTTGGTCCAGGCACGATTCCAGAGCTCTCTCTATTGCGCGATGGGAACATTCAAACAACATTTGAGTCGAACAATAGAATTCGGTCGGAAGCCGTGTGAATAGATGAGTTGTGGTAAATGCGCAAAAATATACAGGCAAATGATCCCATAGAATATTCAAACCTACGTGGACCCCGTTGTTCTGAAGCATTCGGGCCGTTTATTCTTCAATCCCTTTACCTCTCGACTTCATCCGTCCTTCCTGTAGCCTTTCCAACCCATTCTTGATGCTCTCGATGTGGACGTGGAGAGGTAGCTTGCTTTCCAGCAAGGCTGGAGCAGCGACCCTCTCCCGCAGAACCTCCAAGTCGTCGCTCATTGTGTGGAGTGTTCGTAATGCGGCCATTACGTGCGCGTACGCCTTCTTCCTGTATTCCCCCAAGTCGCTGAGCAATGCTAAGCGGTCTTTGAAGTCGCGGACGACTTTTTTGTTCCCGCCCAACCTCGTCCACAACTCGCTAAGGATCTTGTCCGTCTCAGCAGTCGTGTGTTTGTCTTCACGAATAACCATTTCATGTAACGTGCCGATATCCACGTCCATCTGCTCAAGATTCTGTCGAGAGGTGTCAGCTTCAATTATAAGCTTCTCAAAGGTTTGTTCCGATTCGTCCATCGCAATGGTGAACGCCTCGGCGATGATCTCTTCGGCGGTTGGCCCCAACTTATAAGGGGATATAGCCTGAAGGAGCGGCGATGGTGCCTTCTTGGGAGCACCTTCGATGGTAGCCATCGCGTAATTGTTTAGTGCCATCACTCTGATGGAATAACAATTAGAGGACGGACGTCCAAGCGAAACTAAAATGAAACGTCGTACTCATCAATAGCACCCACAACCCTGGCGTTCAGCTTAGTGAGCCCCCGTCCGGTCTTCTTGGCGCCTGCAGCAACAGTACGAAGCATATCTGCGATGTCGTCTCTCGACTTGAGGTCACTGAACCTCACGAGGAGCGACAAGTCTTGAGTCGCCATTTCAGCCCTCAAGACTTCGATCGATAATGCGGAGCCACCAGCCGACTCTCCAGCCAGTTGCTCGAACGTAGAGCCCTGAAGATTGACGAGCTTCTCGAAGTTCACGGGAGGGGGTGGACTGATAGGAACACATAACGCGCTCCTTGATATTCCCGGGAATATGCATAGTGGACGTAACATGGGGGTCAGGAATGACACCATCCACGCAAACATCCATAGGAACAAAAACCACGAGAGTGGTTTCCGCATCTTATCGACCGAACCTCTGAAGACATCAAAGGCATACGAGGCGGTGAAGCGAACACCATCCGTGAGCGCTTCCTGCAGCTCCTCCTGCCTGACGATGGGTGCCTTCTTGGGCTGTGCTTTGGCGGCACGGACTTTGAATGGAGTTGGAGAGGCAACGAATGTGGTTTTCGTTTGAACGCGGCGTCTCTTTCGAAGAGAGGCGCTGCTTGCTGCTTGGGAACCACTCGCGCTGGAATTCAGACTCCTGTCGCGCTGAGAGACTTCAAGTTGTTCGGCATCTGAGACATCCTCCCATTCCTCCTGGATATGGATATCGTCGGATGGCTGCACTCCTGTATTGGTTAAATGCGACTGTGTCTTGACACACTGACATACCTCGAGGATGCCGTTTTGCGTTTCTGGCTCACGGAGTTGATCCTCAGCGGAGAGTTGCATGCCAATTCTTCGCGGAGTTCTGAATCTCGAGGTTGGCTATGTAACTTGGCTCAAAGCCTGGAACCAACAAATGACCTGAGTCGGCGTATCGTTCAATGGTTATGGAGAAGGATTAAGTCAGAGGTCTGGTAACTGGACAACCAGGAGACAATTTAAAAGGCAACGTGCGAGGTGCGTGTGTGCGGAACTCAAATATTGGTAGAATTTCTAGATTCCGAGTCGGACCTACGGTATCACCAACTTCATCGTCCACTCCTACGTATATTTCGTTTTCTTACTGAGACAAATGAACATACTGTTTGACTGCAAGCAGTTACGGGACCTGACTCACGGTCCTGTACTCTGGAGAAAAACATATACCGAAACCCGCTTGCTTCTCGCCCACCCGATCCTTTCTCTTAGCAGTCAATCCAATATCTGGAGCGCGTCCTTGTCAAGTCCGAATTGCCATAGGGGCGATATTATCTGGCCCATCCTCTTTGGGCGGTGGTGTCTTCATCTTCAGGGGAGGACCATACAGTGTCACTATTTTGACACTAGCACCCAAGTGCTGCTCTACGGTGGTGTTGAGCACTTGGACGTCGACCCTATCGGAGGGTTAATGATTCTGCAGAAGGCTTCTCGAGTTTAGAATCAGCCCTGTCTCATATCGACATTGTCACGGAATGACACCTTTTCCTCCAGTCCGGAAATCCGTGTTTGGTTTTTGATGACCGTACCCGCAGTCTGTTTCGTTTGCCTACATTCAACGCAGATCTAGTACGTGAGTTAGCATTGCTCATAGGTGTCATAATAATCGAGCGCACGTTAGGACGAATTTCGATCCCTTCCACCGCTTCACTTTTCTCCAGAACTCCAGGGTTGATCCAATCACGACTAGCATTCGGCTTCTGTGCTCTACTGACAGGGTACGAACTAGGGCTCCCAAAAGCAGATTTCTTGCATCGATCTCACGCTCCCAGACACGTCCTCCGTTTCCGAGATTCTACCTATCCGAGTCCACATTCAACAGAAACGTCTCTTCGAGTCCATGGGGTACTTGCAGATCACATCTGATGATGATGGTCATGTTCGAGGTTTCCTCATGTCTTCCCCGGACGTTCTCATACACTGGACACGACTACCATTCAGAAATTTACCATCGACGCGGGAGTGCAAAGTTGTGTTTGGAGACCGGTGTGGTCACGGATTATGTTACAAGAGATATTGCATTCGATGGGTTCACGGGAAGGATCCGTTATTTCAACGGTAGTGGGCTTTTCCGCTGGTCGCCGTCTCGGTCGAAATAAACTAGTGCTTTGGCGCATTTGGAGAGCAATGCGACCATAGTTTTCAATGTTCACGTAGGCCTTCAAGTTGACGTAACGGAAAATACACTCTCGCGTCTTTACCAACATGAAAGCAGTCACCCTCGGGCTCCCTGTCGAGCTGATTTGCTATATATTCAGCCTTCTTCCCCCTTGCGATATAGTACGACTCAGACTGGTGGGTTTCACTCTGTTCGCACCCTCCGAGAGCTATTTTTGACTTGGAAACTCGACAGGTTTCCAAACAGTTTCGAGATGTCTCTCTCGATCCCATCGTATGGAGGAAGCCTTACACGAGGGCTCGTCTCCCTCTCCCACCTGGGCCGTTCTGTTGGCAGTCGACTCAATACCTTGAACACGCGCTCGTGCGCTCGTACCAGTTGTCGAAGACCTGGACGTCACAACCTGCCCCGATCGTTTCACGTAGATCATGCGACCTGGATGCCGAAGACCCTTACTTAGTAACCTTGCTTTTCGGACGGTGGGGCATTTGGCAGCAGGACAAGCAACTCCATTGTCAAGACATTAAGACAGGCGCCACCCAAATGCTTTACGATGGCTCTGCTGACGAAGAGGATCGTTTCGACCACGTGAAATCTGCCACGAGCGCAGACGGTCAGTGGATATATGTGATCCTCGGTGACCATTTTTATCCGGACGAGTTCTTGTAAGTCATCCTACGGGGAATCATGATGTTATTTGTATTTAGTGCCATTGACTCGGATTCGAACTGCAGAAAGCTACTGGTGTTTAATGTCAAGGAGGACAGTCTTTCCCAACCCAAGATCTATGACCTCTTCCATCCCGAGGCATGCAATGAACATCAACTTGAGGACCGAGATCACATTTACGACCCGAGTCCCTTTCTGCTCATCTCTACTCTCCATGGTTTGGAAGCATTTATGGTGATCCATATCAGCCCACCAGGACTCTACACCATACCCAGATTCATGGGCGATGCCTTGGTGCGTAAATAATGACTGTCGTGAAATGCTGGTGATGATTGACTACCTGCAGGATGAATTACCTGCCGTAATTAAACATGTCGCCCAAACACGAGTTGTTCCAACGAGGACGCATCTCATCACTTTCCGGATAATTGACATACTCGCGATATCCTTCGTCGTGATCGAGGCGTTCGTTGTTCCAGACTCACCATGCCTTCCTGGCGACAAGCTCCGCTTGTCCCATCAAGCCGCGTTTTGCGAAGAACACTCGTCAGAGGAACCAAGATACAAGACTATCTCCAACCCCATCCTTCTTCGCAACTCCGTGGTCGATCCGGTCACGAAATCTGTTAACATCAGAATACTTTACTCTTCCAAAGTCGAACCTGGGACTGAGCAACGACTCTCCTGGATCGACCTTAATTTACCCGAGTCATCTTCTGCCGATATCGCTCCAATCCAATTTCATAGGGACGAACTTTTCACGGGGACGTGGTTTTCCCTGAAGCATACGACATCTGATAATGGGCATGCCCGGGGCATCCTCGTATCTGCTCTGGATGGTGATCCTCAGTCTAAATCGGTCGCCATTCGGAAATTCACCATCGATGCCAGTGGGGAGACGTGCACTGCGAAACTTGGCGATCTGTCGTCGATCGCAGTTCCGCGTCGCCTCGACTGGGGGTATGTCGAGTTCGACGGTGTCACAGGGAAGCTTCACTACCCCGAGTGGCGATCAGGGTGTGCTCAACTCGCTACTGTTGACATTTCATAACCTGAGGGCTAGAAAAATTCCGGTAGTAGGGCGGAGCGCTACTCTTCTGATATAGTAGACTTCTACAGCATGTAAATTTCTCGGATTAAAACATACTTATACATAAATAGTTGCGAGCGCAACGTGGCTGGTGAACAACTTCTTACACTTTCTTTCGCGAAAGGAACGCGGTCATGAATCGTTTGGACTATCTGTGACACCCTTGCAGCAAGGGCATTAACCTACTTTTATCTGCGATCCGTCGTAATTACGCCATTTCGACGTCCTCATCATCACTGACATCTTCCCAGTCCTCTCCTTCGCCTCCTTCTTCCTCGGCCGGGGAAAGCTGTATGCCAAGGGCCTCTAGTGTTCCGATGAGTTCTTTCACGTGTTCGAGTAGTGGTACGTCAGGATATCCCTGCGAAGTGTGTAGCTGCAGGAAGAGAACCAAGAATTAGATGCTGCACTCGAACTAAAGCAAACCTGTGCACTCACAATCTGACACGTTTCTAAACAATCCCGAGCGTCACGGGCCATGTCCTGCCATTCTATCTGTTCGCCCTCATCTCCGAGTCCTGCGAAAGCGGTGACGTCCCCTTCCTTTCTGCGTTCGGCCAATAACCACCATGCCCAGCCCATCAAATACCATCCCTCGATGTTGGCATCGTCGGTTGCAAGTACGCCCTCGAGCAATGAGACGGCGTCAGGGTAAGCACCACATTCCAGTAGCAGTTTGGCCCGGACGATGCGTGTCTGGATAGGGAGCGCGTTGAGCAAGAGAAGTGCATGCGTCTGTGCGTCGATTGTGGTCGTGCCTTGAGAAGAAGGTGGAGGGAATGTGCGGAGGGCAAGCAAAGCTTCTTCTGGTTTTTCCTGTGATAGACGAACGCTAGCGAGTGTTTGAAGTGTTTCTAAATTTTGAGGATCGACCTGAAGTGCTTGTGAGAGCAGGGTATCACAGTTACTCGAAGCTGCCGGGTCGAAACTATCGACGCAGGGAACGTCATCCACACGGTCGGTCGACGGAGTATGTAGACTATAGACATACCATAGATCATACTCAGGATCCATCCAGATCTCCGCCATTCCGAGATAGGCGCGTATGATGTTGCCTTTGATTTCTGAATCGTCGTCGTTATCTGCATTTCCGCTTGATATGGATTTTCCTTTGAGTTGCGTCTGGAGGATATCGATTGCGGTTTGGTAGTGAGCGAGTGCGGCATGGGGGTCGTCGTCTGTAAGTTGAGCGAGGTAAAGATACGCAGAGGGAGGTGGAGGAGACGGGGCGTTCGGGTGGGGTGGTACGAGTGTGAGGAACATCTATCGTCGAGAAAAAGACTGAGTGATATCCCGTCCATGCAATCGTTTCGACATACCTCCTTTGCCTCGTCGACGTCTCCCATCTCGAGAAGTACGACACCCATCATCTCACTGGCCTGATTCTTCTGCGACACCGACCCATCCTCCCGTGCAAGTACCCGCTCGATAAACTTGCGTGCAAGTGGATAGTCACATTGCACGATCAACTCTTGCGCCTTGTCCAACAATCCCGAGATGGACGGTACCGACGACGACGCCTGGGCCACTGTCGTCGAAGCCAACAGCGCTGCCTTTTTTTGCTTTGTGCGTGCCCTTCCCATCGCAGTCCCTGGTCAGTTGTATGACCAGTTGACCTTTCTGACTTTGCTCGATCGGAGTGACGACACTTGTCGATTACCAAATCTGGATCATATTCATCTGATCTGCAACTTCTTGACTCGGTTCAATCATCTCTGATCATGGCATCCTCAAAACCCGGTCGTGTACTGTTGGCTTACTCTGGAGGACTTGGTAAGTGATCAGGTCGCTCATTGGAGTCGATCAGCGTTGATCATCGGTCGTAGATACCTCTTGTATCCTCGCTTGGCTCGTCGAACAGGGCTATGAAGTTTACGCGTTCATGGCCGATGTCGGTCAGGAAGAGGTATGTCGAGCGCTTCGATCATAAGTCATGCAGTCGTAAATCCTTGCACAGGACTTTGCTGCCGCTGAAAAAAAAGCCATGACCTCAGGGGCCAAAAAATTCTTCAAAGAGGTAAGCTCATTCGGTTTCCCTAGAAATTCCATCCTCACCACACGCATGAAATCGAAAATAGGACATGAGACGCGAGTTCGTCACTGAATTGATATACCCTGCCGTACAGGCTAACTGTATCTACGAGGTACGTCCCTTCTCCTCTTTATCTCTTCATCAGCAGGATCGAACAAATGATCGCGGTACAGAACGTATACCTCCTCGGAACGTCCCTCGCTCGTCCGGTCATCGCTCGTGGTATGATCGCAGTTGCAGAGAGAGAGGGTTGCGAGTAAGGAGTCACGTTCATCCGTGACCTAAAAACATCCTCCTGACCCTCTTGTCTTCCGCAGCTACGTCTCGCACGGTTGCACGGGTAAAGGCAACGATCAAGTTCGTTTCGAACTCGCTTTCTACGGTCTCAAACCAGACATCAAAGTCATCGCCCCATGGCGTCTCCCTGGTACGTTTCTCCCCCTCATCTCCGAATACCAATCGATATCGATCCGAATAAACAGAGTTCTACAACCGTTTCCCTGGTCGCCAAGCTCTCCTTGCCTACGCCTCCGAAAAACAAATCCCCGTCCAACAAACCGCCGCCAAGCCTTGGTCGACCGATGAAAACCTTTTCCACATTTCCTACGAAGCTGGTATCCTCGAAGACCCCGACACCACGCCTCCCGTCGACATGTGGAAACTCACTCAATCCGTCGAAGACGCCCCATCCGAACCCGACCGTATCACCATCGAATTCAAGGGTGGTCTCCCAGTCAAAGTGACCACTGCTGACAAGACATACACAGATGCCGTGGAGATCTTCCTTGAATTGAACGCCCTTGCGAGGAAACACGGCATCGGACGGATCGATATCGTCGAGAACCGATTCATTGGTGTTAAATCACGTGGATGTTACGAATCCCCTGGTGCTACCATCCTTCGTGTGGCGCATCTGGACATCGAGGGTCTCACTCTCGACCGCAACGTCCGTGCGTTGCGTGACCAGTTCATCACGATCGAGCTTAGCAAGATCTTTTACAACGGACACTTCTTCACCCCTGAACGCGAGTTCGTGATGAGCGCTATTCCGGCGAGTCAGAGGACCGTGAATGGGGTCGTGCGTATGAAGTTGCTCAAGGGCAACGTGTTCGTTGAGGGACGATCTTCGGATGAGGTGAGATTTGTGGCTTATCTGTGAAACATGGGGTGACTGATCGCGGTTGTGCACATAGGGTCTGTATGATGAACAGCAGTCGTCCATGGACGAACTCGGTGGGTTCGAGCCAACCGATACCACTGGTTTCATCCAGATCGAGAGCATCCGGATCAAAAAGTATGTTCGCTGTTCCCCCGCTCCGTCCACGTTTTCTCATCAGTACTTGCTATCCAGATGGGCCCAAGCAAACGCTCGCAAGGGTCAGGCTGGCGTTGCCCCCGCGGACGTGTACGGCTCCCGTACCTAGACGTGAGTGTCGAAGCGGAGAAGAAACACAAGGAGAGTCTACTTGTAAAATAAATCTCGCGTCTCGGTCTAGTTTCAAGAAAGACATAAAAACTTGCTTGTACGAACTGACGATCTGTTGTAATAAACCGACTGTGACACCTTGCCACAACACCAAAAGCCCCAGAATTGGATTTCGTCAAAGATGGACATGAGGGTATCACGATGCAAAAAGTCATGACCACGTGAGTGTTCGTGTGGATTCGTTCATCCTTTAGATAGTTTTTGTCAACCCGATCAATTGAACCACCCTGCCAAACGCATAGCCTCTCCCAGCCCATCCCACTCGCTCCGTTCCCTCCCGTTTGCAGAAGAGGTACTGACGCTGGAAACGCTAACCTCGCTAGGCCGAGCATATGCTTTCCGACAAGCAAGTTCTGTAGCGAACCTAAAAAGCAACAAAACCCCCACGATCAACTCACCCCAATCAACCAGTGCCAATGCGAACCACAAACGTACCTCAAACACTCATCCAACCGCCACCGCACTCCCAAATCCGCATTCCCATCCTTGCCTTTCCCCCCCTCCGAGTCCGGATTCAACCCAGGCACGTAAGGTGGGCCCGGTAAAACGCGTCTACTCAGCGCCCAAATCATCCCCGCCACGAAAGCTGCATGTGCGCCTTCCTCGTCCAGATCTTCTTCAGGTTCACGTCCCCGATCAGGTTGAGGTGTTCGTCGCCCATCTTCCCCACCCGCGTCCTCGCCATGCTCCTCCTCCTCCTCCTCCTGGTCGTCATCCATGGGATGGAACGATTCCCCACTGGGTAAATGTCTATGCGACCGATGGGTTCTCCCAGTTCCCTCCGTCTCCCCGGTCTGATTCGTATACGAACTGTCCCTCTGAGTCGATGTGAACGAGTCGTCCGCCGGTCCCGCGCCTGCCCAGAAATCAGACCCCGACCGTACGCTCTCGACGCCATCCCAGGTCCGGGTCGTACGCGTCCCGTTGGAGGAAGTCGCGGTGGAGACGGTGTGGCCGTGTCCTTGTGCGCGGGGGTTTCGTAACGTGTGCACGGAGGGGATATGGGCCCAGCCTGAGCTTTGGAGGTATTCGCTGGTTGGGAGACTGAGGAGGGCTGCACCGTCGCGACCGGCGTTGAGGACGAGGAGAGCGTGTGAGGGGGCGTGACGTGCGAGAGCGAGGAGGATGGCACGGGGAGTGGGTTGACCGCCTGGAGAGGGAGGGGAGGGGTATCCGGGTTGGCCTTGACCTTGGCCTTGGGGGTGGAGAGAGGGGAAAGTGGTCGTGGTGAGGAAGATGACGTCCGCATGTGGTATGAGCTGTATAGGTAGGAGGATAGTTAGCGAGCGTGTATGCGTTGTAAGGAGGGATGAAATACGGACGACTTCGACGCCTTCGCGGGCTCTACGACCAAGGTCTACACTGATGACGCAGTGAGAGCGCCATTTTCGTTCGCGTGCGAGACCGTCGACGCCGGCAAGATTGGCGAGGGTGGTGCGAATGCTTCGACCTTCGAAATGGAGCCAGTCGAATGGAGCGGGTGAGTTTGGGTTTGGACTCGGGACCATGTACGAGTTTGGAGAGGGAGGGGCTACGGTACTAGATGAGGAAGCCGTGTGTGGACGAGTGGACATGGAAGGTCTCGGTGCAGACCCAGCAAGTGGATTTGGAAACATGGGCGCAGGTGACGACGACTGCTGTTCCCTCACGATCCCTTGTGGGTTCCCGTTACTCTGCTGCAAGTTCAACCCGACGTAGTTTTCAGGTGCGAGTACAGGGCCCAGGAGGGCTATAAAGTCTTCATGGGAAATGTCTGGAAGCGGGTTGTGGTTAATGACTGTCCGTTCGTTGGTGTCTCGAGCGTGCATGACCCACGCGGAAGGTATTCCGAGACCGGGCCAGATTTTGCAGTATTTCGTTCGAACGCCAGAGAATTCGATGGCGTCGCGTAGACGGATGGCGTCTGCATTACCACCGAGAGAGGCGATGAGCATGGGTTCTACGTCGCCGGACATGGGTGCGCTGGCAGAGAGTTGGACGAGGAGGGCGAGGACATGGCCAGCTGCACCTCCTCGTGAGGTGTGTACTGACTGAGCGCGAGTGACCGATGCAGGTCCTGGGTGAGATGGGAGTAGTAGGGTGTGAGTTAGGAATATGGAACCGGTCGTGAATATGCGAAAGGGAGGGTTTGAGGCTGGTGGACCGTTGCCAGCAGCTGTGTCTCGTCGAAGTCGAGCCATGAAAAAACACGACGCGGACAACGACGAGGACGACGAGGACGACAACTCTCCGTCCAATTTTCGAGCTACCGTAACGTGCGTGTCCACGTTCATTTACAGCCACAACAAAACTGACCAGACATCGCGTCGAACGTTGGATTTGTACCCGACATTCACCACATTCCGCGACGATGAGGGCCGTTGGATGGACCCACCGTACTGCTAGTGGACGTGGCATCGGGACCAACTCAATCATCATCGTGGGCACTCGTTTACCAAGAAATGTTGGACAAGCATAGTCGTACACAGTCCGCATCGTACACACAATGGGACGTTCAAATGACAGTGATGAACAACTCGTAAGGCAGTTGGTTTTCACCTCTGGCCTTCCTTGACCGCCTCTCACCCCTTCTAGCCCTCTTATCCTCACGTCTTTCGTGCCTCGCTTCTCTCCTCTCATGCCTTGCCTCCCTTCGAGCAGCACGACGAGCCCGTCTGTCAGACATGAAGCTCTGGTTGTGACCGTGGCTGTGGCCATGTGAGTGCCTCTCATCCTCCGACGAGGACGAGGACGAAGACGAGTCATCATCGTCCGACTCTGTACGACGGCGCAAACCCTTCGCCATGCGTATTTGGTTGTGATCTCCAGTTGGCGCAGCGCCAAACCTTCCACTGAGGCGCTCGGATGCCTGGCAAAGCACGAGTTCCATCCTTCTAGGGCCAAAGAAGTACTGCAAGAAACACAGTCGGTGAGCACGTTGCCGAGATGAAACAGGATCACATTATCAGTACTGACATGGTTCCAGTGGTCCACAACGTCCCCAGCCGCAGTACGGTTCTTACGTTCCATCTTCTTTTCGATCATGTTGGTCATGAAGAAGCCACCTGATAAATGATGATGAGCACAAGCTCAAGCGTGTACCCAGCTGTGAAAAAGTCAACCCACCAAGGATGCCTACGCCGGTAACCATCGGGATGACGTTCGATTTGATTCGCTGTTGTGGCGATAGAGAAGCAGCTCTCTTGATATCCCCCAAGAATCTTTCCGGTAGTATCATCAGCACCTCCCCACTCATATGAACATCGTCACGACTTACCGTTTCCAGTCCCCCTCCGCCACATCGTGCATCGCGAATGGGTGTGGGTTCATCTGACATGGAGGTGGCAACTCCGGGAATCCTTTGGTCAGATCATGCCCGTTCGAGATCAGACACATAGGCGGGAACGCGTTGTACAGCAAGTTTGGTGGGGGCTGACGCTGCCACATCGGAGGAGGACCCTGGGGTCCAAAGAACGAAGCGAGCGTCATCATGAAACCACCCTGGTTGCCCTCCTGTGATCCTGACGGACCAGCGCGAGCGTCTGGTGCAGGACCGGCTGCGTACGCCGGGTATGCTGTTGATGGACCTGACGGACCCGATCCACCTCTGGCCAGCTCCTGGTTCTTCTGATCATACTCGTACTTGACATCGCCTTGGGGAGGGTAATACCCCGGTGGCGGGCCTTGGGACGAGTATTGCGATTGAGGAGATGGACCACCTGGAGGTGGGTAGTACGATGGTGGAGGGGCATATTGCCCTGGAGGAGCACCATCGCGTGAAGCATACGTTTGGGGCTGGTCAGGTGGGTAGCTTGGGGCACCATATGATTGACCCTGCTGTTGGGACCGATCAGCAGGTTCGATCCAGTCCGGATGGGTATCCTTCTCGGTCATTCTTTAGTTAGGTATTACGGAGAGTGCTTGGATTGTGTGAGGGAGGGAAATGATGCGACTGTTCTGCTGTGATCAAGGCCTTTTGTATGCTTTCGTCACCCATAATGACATCGACATCAAGTAGATTTCTGCACCGCCTGTTGCGTTGCCGACGTCGCATAGCGTCACATTAGCATTGACACTGCACTGCCATGCATCAGTACTTCAGTACCAGGACAGGTTTTAGCATCAGAAGATAAAACAATGCACTGTTCCTCGATGCTCAACAATCTTGAGCGACGTATCCCCCAATCACTCAACGGACAACTGCGCACTCGGAGCCAATCGACCACTGAGGCTGTCCACCTACTGTTCACTCTCCATCTCAAGATCTCAAGACTCGTGCAGTAAACCTTGTTCCACATCGGGCAATTCATCCCCGAGAACATGAATTGTGGGGGAGCTGGTTACAGTACATGCGGAGGCCGAACGAAACCGCATCAGTGAGTGGATGAAGAAGGGTGACACGCAACGATCGAAAACAAGGGCGCGAATGGACGAATGGTCGGAAATGAGTTGTGGGCAGAGCGAAATCAAGGGGTCGAATCCAAAAGGGCGTCAAGATCCAATGATCAGGGAAAAGTAAGTATTAAGTAGGTACTTATCAGCAACGATGCGAGATGGAACCCGGACGTGAGAGTGTGAGGAAAGAGCAATTAAAAGTCGCTCGAAGAGTATCAGCAAAGAACGATATATCGTAGATTTCCATGGCGCGTGTTGTACTGCGGGTATGAAGGCATATGTAATGTGATGAAAAGAAAGAAGCTACTTATGTTCCAAATCATTTGTACAAGTGCGTGTGATGGCGAAGGGGATGCATAGGGATATCGTGTGCAGTGAAATAGATACAACTAGAGTAGACGTTTGACGCAGCGTGCGGAGTTCTGTCACGTATGTCAGCTCACGTCTGTAATGGTGAAGAAGACATACTGCACAGGAATAATTGACCTCTGGTTAGGCCCTCGAAAACCCAAGAAGATGGAGAAACCAATGAAGCACTAAAGAGGTTAGTTGAAACTCGTCATCGTCCTCTCCGAGCATGATAACTCACGTTGACTCGCGACTATCCAACAATAAACCGCAAAGGAGTGTCTCCCCTCGCGCACGTGGACTATTTCCCTCTCTGAGTATAGCTAGCATTTCCGAGTTCAGTTGGTAAGCATGACTTGTCAGTTGACGACGGAGAAGGCAGGATAGCAGGGACGCATAAGTAGCTTAGAAATGCTGTTCCCTGTGCCGAATGTTCAAGCATTGTAAGCAGATGAACTCACAACTGACGGGCGTGGAGTAGGATCGACGGTCAAGCCTGCTGAGTCCTCGATACTAGGACGATCGAAAGACCCGATCGGAAGTGAGGCGACTTGTTTGACGGGCACCACGTCCAACATACTCTGTGTCGTATCGTGGGCTCGGGGGATAACCTCCGTTAGACTCAAGGAAAAGCGAGACGGTCTTCGTGTACGTGCGATTTCATCGCTGATGTCGCTTTTATCGCTTGGTTCTTCTGAAGATTGGCGTTGAGGACCAGCGATGCGACTTCTCCTTTTTACGAGACCAGGAGGTACGGGAGGCTCACGAACGTTGGCAGAACGAAGTTTTGGATGTGCTTTGACTCTTCCGAGTGGTGGTTGAGTCAAAGGGAAAGATTTGGAGATGTGAATGGGCCAAGGGGGTAATTGGGCGTGGGAAGGGGACGTGATGGAGGAAGATAACTGTAAGTATTGCTCTGTTGGCGAGCCCTGGGTTTGGGGGAATGGGTATTCGAAACGTTGGGAGCCTAGATCGAAGGGAGTGCTCATGATCTGGGGAAGTTGAGAAGGAATCAGATACACGTTCAGAGTGCTGGAATTGACAAAGGACATGTTGTGCGTGGGGCGAGTGATCTATGCGGGCTCAACATGACCGGCTATATGACCACGTAAAGGAGAGCCGAGTAGAAAGGAACTGACCTCTCCTGAAGAGCTGGAGGACATGCTGCGACCTGAATCAGAATGGGGAGTTTCGGAGGGGGAGAACCTGAGGCTCTGGCTCTGGCTCTGTCCAAAAGATGGGAGTGGAGGATGTGGATGGGATGATGGGTCGATGTCGGGTTGTTTTCTCTGTTTTTCTTGCTGGAGATGGGTGTCAGTGTAAGAGAGCATTGCATGGGTGCTGCACTGAGCAGGAAATAAAGAAAATGGGGTAAAGACACGGTCTCATGGATCAGTTAGCCCGGGACATTTATCGACCAAACGCGTGCAGAGGGACATGCCCCCCGTGACCGACTTCTGCCAACAATTACTAGTATTAGTACTGCTAATAATACTACCACAACGCTAGCTACAACTACAACCAGAATATACTAACTATCCCTCGAGGTTCATATACAGCGCTCACATGGCCCACAACGCGCTCTCCTGCTCGCCATCATGGTCAAACCTGGGTCGTCGCAAAGGGCGCTCATCAACCCAAGTTAGTAGGTTCTATTTATCGCACTACTTCTGACGCCTCCACGCAAAAAGCGCATTGATAGCGCGAGGCCGACGATCGATGCACCACATGTTCATTTCACGTCGGTCTGTTTCCTTCTTTTGCGAATGGCTGACAAAACACCTTTTGCGCCCTCAGCTGACAGCTCCGGAAGTCAGCCGTCCATTTCAAAGGTCAGTCAGCCGACACGTCCTGACTCTCCAATCTGCTCTTTCCTTTGCCTCTTCAAGTCGCTCCTTTACGCATTTCACGCTCGTTTCCCCTAGATTGCGTTAGTATGGCACAGCCGACCGACAGGCAGCGACCTCCTGGCTTCTTCAAAGCCTTGTGGATCGCCTTCATCGCGTTCCTAGGAAGTTTCTTCAAGAAATCACCGTCGGCAGCGGGTCTTCCAATTCCCGCAACCGCCAGGTCACCGAAGCGCAACATCAACACGAACGAGGCAGCAACGAGACCCGCCTCGACCGTCAAGGTCGCCCACCAGAGAATCAGCCTCCCCGCCCCCGCTTGGGTGAAAGAGCCTAGACCCCTGAAACATCGGGCCACGACCACCGCAGCTCGGTCTCGAACTTTTTCGATGGCTCGAGCGAGTCCTCCCCGTCGGTCTCGCTCTGTAACGCCAAGGCTCACGATCAGTCACCCTGAACCTATTTTCCATCCTCCAGCAAGTCCGCTTCCGAACATCTCGTTGTCCGGAATCTTCGCTACGCCCCCATCATCACCTCCTATGACAAACGATATCGGGATTCGTCGCCTTACGTTCTTTAGCCCCCCTGTGATCGAACACGGAACACGTGTGTTTTCCCCAGGTAGCCCACCTCCTTTTCACCACGTTTCGCCTTCTTCTATTAAAGGGAAGCATCGAACCGAAACAAGCCGTTCTATTCGTTCTATTCGCTCGATCCACACTCCCAGGATGCCGACTGCTGCCGTCGTGATCCGACTTGACCCCGGAACACTCTCTCCCACTGCGATGTCCGATGGGAGTTTCGAGGTCATATCCTTTGGGGATCACCGTGGCTTTTTGGGCTCACCTGTCAAGGTAACCAGCGTCGAGCGTCTCCCTTCCCCATGGAGCCCGATCGGCAAGCTTTCGGAGGAAGACATCTGGATGTCCGTGGATGGAGTCTTGATGAAAGCCTGTGGCCCTGTGAACGACGACAACTCCCAACCCGCGGATGAATCCTTCGTTTTTAAACCAATCTTTCTCGCCGCTTCGAGTTCCATATACTCTGCTGCCTCCGATCTCGGCGGTTTCGACATCTCGGCGTTCAACCTCGACGGGTTGGAAGATAATCCGCCCAACGAAGACAAGAAGGACGACGCGAAGGATGACCCAGCGAAGCCCCCGAACGTAACCGAAGTCCCTGATGACAATCGCTTGGGGCTCGTCACCCAGGAGTCTTACACGCCCCGCAAACGGAGGGATACCATCCCGTCCGTCGCACGGTCCCAAACTCCCGCTAGCTGCGCCTCTCGAGCCATCAAATGTCTTTCTACCCCCTTGGCCAAACTAGACAACGTCGACCTAACTCACTTCCGCAGCGCCAGTTCGATCTCTTCCATGGCTTACGAATTCCGACTTGGACTCCTTGGGGATGGCAGGAACAGTATGACAGCGCTCGAGAACATTTTCTCCTTTCTGGAACAAGACAGCACAGAGTTCACTCCGCAGCGTAGCGTGCGCGGTCCCGTGGAGGTGTCGGTGGCTGGATTCGTGGAGGCCATTTAACTGCAATTGATATACGTCATGGCATGTCTACGTTCTGTTCTTTACCGCCTTTTCTCTCTTCGAATTTCCTATACTTACTAGGTACTTTCTCTGCTTCCATGTGTTGCGCGCATTCCGTTCCTGTCAGTGTTATGCAATCGGCTACCCGAATGATCCATCCCGAATGTGTTTTGGTTTTGACGAGAGGCTCAACGTGTTGAGTCTTCCATCCTGTCTCGGATCATGGAAGGGCCACGGAGCTTTTGTGCGCTATACCGTTAAAGTGGATTATCTACCCACATTTCTAGGTTACAGCATCACACCGTGCCACCCTCGCCTGGTGTGTGTTCGGTCCTGTCTCTGAGGTGATTCTTTGTTCACGATGGATCTCAACTTTCCCTATCTGATCGAGAGAGGTCTTATCGTATCGTGTATTCGCCTCCTGTGAGGGTACGCAAAACTGTGAGAGTCTGGCGATCTGTGTTTGAGCCGAGTTTGAACTATTTCACGACGCTAGTTATATTGCAAGACGAACCAATCAGTATCAGTCCCCCCTTGTAACTGGTAGGTCGATTACTCTTGTTCGGTCAACATACGGGGCGCCAAGCCAGGGATCCCCAAGTGGAGATGAATGACGATGCCATTCAATCATCGACACTTTGCAACTTTGAAGAACTGGCGCCATTTCAAATCATGAGGCGGATATGTGCTAGAATTGACTTTACGTTTGAGCTTTGTATGGGCAAGTAAGTACATTGCGGAGTCGGCGGATTCGAGGAGATGCACACAACTTGAAGCTTGAAGTCACGATCATGATGGTGTTCGTCGTGGTTGTTAAAGTTTCCTAAATGAATCTGATCAATGAAGGGATTTCAAGGCTTTCCTCGGGTCCCGCGTTTGGGGCCTTTTGGATCCACCTTCAAGCTACATAACTTACTGGCGACAATGTTAGTTCGGATCCTGGTTCAGCCTACAGTTGATCTTGTAATGGATCAGTATGTCATTCGGCCGGCCTACTCCCACAAGACGGTCCTCCCGGACCTAATCTGCTGCGGAGTGTGCAGATGGGCCTACTAGTACCAGTGCTCCATTTCAGTTACAGTATGACCCACTCACAATCCGTTGAGAGAGGACCCGGGGGGGTTGATTGAAAGTGGAAGTTGCCAAGGACACGCCGGATCGGGTAAGGCGTTGAGGGTAGTTCCGAAAGCCGACAGAGAGCCAACTCAGTCAAATCTCAGTCGTCCCCTCTCCCAACTCCAGCCACGATGTTCTCCTTTTTGTGAGTATGTTACTGGAACTTGTTGTCTGATTCTCAAAGTTCACTAGCAATTCCAACCCCGTTGACCCAAAGGCTCCCAACTTCCACCCTGTCTCAGGCTTCGAGCCCAAGACCTCAGCCTCTGATCTGTTTGGAGATCTTGAACCAAGAGACTTGGAGTGGACATGTCCAGGTGGCTTTGCGACGGAGACCCAGACGTTCTACCACTTCCTTGAGGACGACCGCATAATCATGTGTCAAGTGATCCATTCGTCCATCGGGTTAGTCTCACATCCGAATCGTTTGTTAGCTGAGTAACCGACACCAATATACAGCATGTGGTACCCAACGATTCAGTTCACGTTCAAGATCTATAATCCCAACACTAAAGAGACCACTTGGCGTTCCATCAATGTCTCTAATTTCGTCACCCCTCCCCCAGGTCTTGACAAGCGCTCTTGCAAAGCCGATCAGTTCACCATCACGTGCAAACCCTCCGCGGACCCATCATACCCAGAGATGTACGTCATCCGCGCCAACTTGTCAGACGATCTTCAGGTGTCACTCGACGTGTCACGTCCTGCTTCTATTCCGGGTTTCAAAGTCGGCCAGGGGCCTAAAGGGGGTTTTTCCTACTTTGGACCGGACTTGGACAAACCAGAGGGCTACGTCGTTCATCGCTTCTGGCCTCACACTATCGCAAGCGGTCACGTCATTCAAAATGGCCAAGCTACCGCTGTCAAAGGTATCGGTATGCTCGTACACGCGATCCAAGGCATGCGTCCCAACCTCATCGCCTCTCGTTGGAACTTTGGTAACTTCCAATCCCACGCTCACGGTGGGGTTTCAGCCATCCAGATGGAGTTCACCACGCTCGACACACATGGCCGTTATGGTGCGGGTTCTGGCGGTGTTGCCGTCAATATCGGTTCGCTTGTGTTAGGTGGGAAGTTGGCAGTCGTGACTGCGGAAACAAAGTGGCCGGACGAGGTGCCTGAGGAATCAGCGCCTGTTATGTCGAGGGTAACGCATTTGGAACCCGTTCATGATCCTGATACGGGGTATGAACAGCCTAGCGCAGTCGATTTCAGATGGGCTGGTCCGTCGATACTCACCGTTCCTCAAGGCACTATTTCGGCTTCGCTCCACGTTGATGTGGGCAAACCCGAAGTTCCAAAGGGGTTAATTGAGAAAGTAGACGTCCTTGCGGAAATACCTTACGTGATCAAGACGATGGTCAACTATGTTGCAGGCACCAAACCATACATCTACCAGGTCCGTTTAAGAACCAATCGTATCCGCCGTTGTCACTGACTTAGTGTCGTGTTTTTCAGTGGCAAAACAAGGCCAAGTTAGTTGTCCGCGGTCAGGACAGCGTTATTCCTGGCATGTCAGACGGCTTAGAAATCGAGGGACTCTTCTTCAACGAAGCCTCCTTCATTTCTTAATGGATCAAGCGGAAGTATATAGGGGTTTAGATTCCCTCTCAGATCTATTCGTCCTACATCTAGCTGCTACAATGTACAACATACAACAGGATTAGATACAGAGCGGTCGTTAATCGTGAAAGGATGTTCAAGAATTATTAAGCATTGCCCAGGGGGAAAAGGGTTACGAAGCAAGGCAACACGAAATGTTAAAAAGAGCAGAACAGAAATGCGGCCCGCCTGGGAACCGACGAAATTGTGTTCTTTCAGACTTGTTCACGGATCTTCTTTTCTCTTTCAGTCGGCTGATAAACCAGCAAGAGAATTCACCTAAATATAAGCGTGTCAACCAAGTACGCCAACATGAAACCGGATCTTTGACGGACTAACCTTTTGGGATGTAGTATTCGGAAACATCCTCACCAGAAGTTGCGTGTGGAATGCCCAAAGGCGTTCAAATCCTTGCGACTAACTCGCTTGTAATCATCTTTAGAACTTGCATGGAACGACAGGATTTCACCTGACGAGTTCGCGAAGGATGGCATCCACATATGGAAGTGACGCTCTATCATCGATGGGGCAGCCTATCGCTGCCAATAGCAGAATCAATCTCCGTCTGGGCTCTCGCCTGTATCTCGGGATACAGGGCCATAGCGAGAATGAAGACATGAAGAGTCATGAAGAGCTCTAACAGCAAAATGAACAACCGCTGCCAAACAGATCACGAGATCGCTTCCTTGCCGTCTCAAATCCGGCTAAGTATTGAGTGGTAGGGCACGAGGTGAGCTATTGAGTTGGAATGGAGCTGGAAGGAGATTAAACCGACCAATGAATACTGTTGCGGCAGTTGCCTTGATGCGGCGTACTCCTGCTTGTTGTAATCGTCTTTTTCATCAATCTGGACACCATAGATGGGGGAGTGTTTCCCAGTACCTAGAATAAGGATTAGAGGTCCTACACGTGTAGTGAGCCTCTCCGGTATATCGCACCATTTGATACTTGACCCAGTTGAATGGAACATCGAGAACTCGAACTGCTAGCTTCCGTAAATAGCATCCCGTTTAAATCCAGCTACGGGAACCACGCAGGGAGGTTCTCAACTGAGCGTAAAGATGAAACATCGTCGACAGAAGGTCAGATAATAAGACATACGGATGGGGAAGGCAGCCAGGATGGCAATCTGCACGGGAGAAAGCGCCTTGGCAAGAAGGTTGACCAGTGATCTCACGGTTCTGACCATCGGGTCATCCCTAGCCATCATGTCATAGCCGTATGCGAGGGCCATGAATTTCGAGGCAACAAAGCTAAAATCCAAGCCGTAAGGGCGGGGATCCGTACGGTGGAACTGAAGCTGACCTCCTGAGATGTACCTCAAGGTCTGCTGGAGCGTCCAGTAAATTTTTAAGCAGTGTACGCACCCTCGTCGAGTACACCTCGCGGTAGCGAGCTTCAGACTCGAGACGTAAAGCTTGGTGAAAGGGTTTCCTCAGGTGGAGCCTCCACTCGTCACCGTAGGGTGAGATGATCGTACTAAAGTCCATCCCGAACCTGGCAATCGACGGGTCAACCGGGTATGCTCAGGGGGGAAAGATAACAACTCACATCGTGTGTGTCGGGATCACGGGTCGATCGAAATATAACGCTGAGCGCTGGTCAAGCAGAGGTCGCGCGACCTTCTCCGAATTCAATATGATAAAGGTCCTGACCAAGGAGACGGATGTATAACAGCTCGCCTGCAACATATCAGGATCATGCTGCACTGGACTGTGCATGGATGTTACCGTATGATTTCTTCCGAGGTGTTCAGGTGAAAGATAGGGACTGGGGGGATGAGGTGAACCGTTGGGGGTTGCCGTACAAGCCCTAAAATGAGTAGAAAGTAAAGTTGATCCATTGTAGGTCGCACGAAGATTCAAGATGTGTCTGCGCAGAATAGCTCTTCCCGTCAGAGAGCCTCGTGGTCCGATACTATGGATGTGACTAAAGGACGGTCAGCGCCTCTGCCCAAGAAGCGAAACACTAATAACCGCCGCAATTTTAGTCGTGAGTGATATTAGATCCATCAACTCGATTGGCAGGTTATTCGAGCAAGTTCAGCACCAGGGTAAAGTCTACCATGGGATGTCTGGAAAACGACATTTCAGCGGTTAGCACGCCCCAGTCATGCCTCACCACATCCACTCTGGGCATGGTAGATTACAAGTTTCCGCAAGAAATTCTCGATTGTCCGGGAACGCCACCAAGCCGAATGATGCAGTAACGCCAAACGTATGCCCACCACTGCATACACAAGTAATCGATAAAGCAGGCTGAAAGTTTGAAACTCATCAGCATGCAGCATCATAGAGGGCCCTGAGAACTCTTTGTCCATGCCAAGATTTCGTCGGGCGTCCGATATTTCTGCTAACCCGGTGGCCCCGAAACATTTGCACGCTGTAGCCTGCTGGTAGTATACCTTGCAGACAGTGATGAACGAGCTCAACGCATCGTAGTCGACCGTGACATTGACACCCTTGAACGAATCATTCCGAGTCGAAGTTACTTTGAACAGCACAGCCACCTCCATAGCCGGTGTCTGAATCACTCTTGGCGGTCCCGCTGCTGTCAAAGACGACAGCCACTGGTCTCGTGTCCCGACACTCAATATCGCTGCAAGGGCAGACGTGCGAGGCACAATGCTGCGAGTTTCAGTACGGGTATCCTCGAGTCTACAAGCAGGTCCTTCGAAACTGGCTCCACAAACCAGGAGACACGTCGCTAATCTCCCCAGGCACGAATATTTCTCCCCTGTAATACAGAGGACAGGCGGACTTCTTCCACGAACTATTCTGCGTCACAGGCTATGTGTCTCACATACGCTGGCGAATGTGGCTTTGTTCCACTCGACACAAAGAACGCAGGGCCCAGGAGCTCTCATACCCATGCTCCTAGGTGCATTCAAGGTGCCGTCCTCGAGTTATCGATGAGAAGACTGAATCTAATGTACCAAGCTGTAATCGAATAGGCGTCCACAACCATAGAGGTTGCGCGCACCGCGGGGCGAATAGCACTCACCTTTGTTCCTCTGATCATGTTCAAGAATCGTTGGTCAAGGAAGTACATCAAGCACCATGATCATTTTCATCCTGGTGTGCCCGTTGCAGAGGAAAAGAAGGCCCTCATGCTTAAGCGTATCCGTTCACGCACATTGTTCACACATGTTCTTTTATTTATCCCCGCTGCTTTATTGTGGTTAGGCATCATTGCAAGCATGGAACAAACCCCCCTTACTGGTCGGTATGTGACACTTGCTTGGGTGATTACGCGTCCAATCTAATTACGTTCAACATAGCTGGAGACTTATCGTCCTATCACCACAAGAAGAAGACGTGATCGCTGCCCAGCTTGCTGGACCCAAGTGGTATCAAGCAGTCACAGATATCTTGTCTGCTGAAGGGCCGCCAAAAATAATACCACCCTCTGATTGGCGCTATCGCTGGGTCCAGGATACTCTGCATAAGCTCGAGAGCGTCATTCCCGTGTTACAGCGCGAGGGGGAGTTGAATACACACTGGATGGATGTCGCATCTGGCGAACCACCCCTTCCACCTCCCGCTGACTATCCTCTTCACCCCCGCCCACGTGCTACAGATTACATGAGGAGGTTCTCAGAAACACTCTGTGGTCGGAGATCGACGTCATCTGCACACGTCATCGCTGGACCTCCATACTCCTTGCTAATAACCGATAGGCCTGACTCGGCGAACGCGTTCTCCTATGGATTCGGCCCTGATGGTGCTTGTGGTATCGTTGTTTACTCTGGTTTCCTTGATCACATCCTCTCGAGGGTGCCGGCACAAAATCGCCAACAAACGTCAGCTACCGCCCGTTCCACTCAGGAAACATCCTGGTTGTCCTTCCTATTCGGTTCCCTCACCACGTCGCCAGCAGTTCCTTCCCATTCTTCACGCTGCATCCCTACGGAAGAACAAACCGAGGAGTTGGCGGTTCTTCTGGCTCATGAAGTTGCGCACCTAGTGCTCTCTCATCACCTCGAAACCTTGTCCTCGGATACTATCGTCGTTCCAGCAATCATCTCGATGGTTGCCGACATGGCCAGGACTCTTGTCTTCCCAATCACGATGCTTTTTGGACCTTTCATCAACGACGCCATCGCACAATTAGGCAAAGTCGGTTCGCGGCACCTTTCTGACCTCGGAGGGTATTGCACGAGCGTAAAACAGGAGATCGAGGCAGACATTGTGTCTGCCAGACTCCTCGCTCTTGCGGGATTTGACGCTCGCAACGCCGTTGCGTTCTGGGAAAGCAGACAAGACACCCCGACGGCTGCCAAATGTTCTTCCATCCCGCGGTCAGATGCACCTCACGCCAGCTGGAATCCCGCTAGGCAAATCATGGGTGCTTCGCATCCTGTGAACGAAGTGCGGATTGAGAAACTGAAGAGCGAGCTCGTGAGGTGGGAGCTGGAGAAGAGAGTTGCATTGCGGTGGAGAGCCGAGGGGAAGGACGAGGCTGAACGGAGATCTAATAATATATGGGATCTCTTCTTTTGAGTGACACGCTGCTTTCCTGGCTCGAGCTTACGTTCCACTAGATCATGACATACTATCATTCCATCATCACCGTCCGTTCATTTCGTTTTCCTGTGTTATGTCCCATGTTTTTGTATTTTATTCTGCTACTTTTGAGCCAATACCACTTATCCACTAGTCCCCCTAGGCAGACCCAAGAGTCGGGATGGATGAAGACAGTCGTTCGACACCACAAATTCTACGTGACCCATCACCTGGGCCGTCCCGTAATGATGCAATGATTGACAGCCCTGGGCCCCTGGTATCAACTGTCATTTCGTACTAATCGCTAGGCAGTACTTGGCCCGGGAGGGAGTCGTTCTACCGATCATGACGCGACAATTCCTGCCCGATACCCGCGGTCGTTACCCCACTCGTTACCCAGCAATGGTTCCTTGCGCTTGCCAGCCTCTCGTCTTCTGGTACATAGGTTGGAGTCATTCAACTATCTTTTGATTGCCTTCAGTCGTTGATCAGATGGCAGAACCCTCAGCTCGGGATGTCGTTCCGGATCGGTAACTCCCGGCCGCCGGCTATTACCTACCCCAGCCTTTCCCCACAGTACTTAATGTATTACCCCGACAGCCCAACGACAGCCAACGACAGCCGCTACTATACTGCATCCTACTGTACAGTCTGAATATCACGCCAAGGACTCAAGCGGTACCTGGGATATTCTTGTAAATTGTGGCCCAAGGCGCTTGAGTGCCAGCAGGTGACTATCCTAACTCAGTCCAACCGGATGTCCTTCAGATCCCGCACACTCCACTTCGAACCTTGATAAATGGAGGGAGCACCGGCCTACCGCTTTCCCCCCATCTTTGGTTACCTTTGATCCACCATGGGCTTCAGGTCAAAGGTCGAACACGTCCTCCAATACCGCAATGCCTACGCACTCTCGCTCTCCGCAGCCATGGGTTCCATCTTCTACGGCTGGGATATCGGGTTGATTGGCGGCATATTGTCCCTTCCCTCATTCAAAAGTTACTTCGGAACCGACAAGTTGTCTGCCACCGCCCAAGCCAACCTGAACGGCAATATCGTTTCAATTCTTCAAGCTGGTTGCTTGTGCGTTTTTCCCTCCTTCCCACCCGCAGCGGTGTCTAACTTGTTGAACAAGCTTCGGTGCACTGTCTACGGGATACATCTCAGGCCGTTTTGGTCGGAAAAGGCCTCTCGTCGTCGCCGGGTTAATCTACATCATCGGGAGTGTTTTACAGACGATTTCTGGGTTAGGCAGCAGTCAGGCCGTTGCGCTGCGTGTCCTTTACTTCAGTCGGTTCTTGGGCGGCTTCGGTCTCGGCATGTCGACGGCTCTTATTCCATCCTATGTATCAGAGTGTACTCCGAAGATCATTCGGGGTCGTTGCACTGGTTTGATTCAGGTCTGTAATAACCTCGGAATCATGCTTAGCTGTGAGTGTTCCATTTGGGTGACTGTGGACCTGGACTTACTGTCGTTCCACAGTCTGGGTCAACTACGGCTCGTCCCTGCACGTCCCGTACGGAGAGACGCAATGGCGGATGCCGTTTGCGATTCAGGTCATTCCGGGCATCTTCTTCGTCCTCCTCATGCTCCCCCAACCGGAATCCCCACGATGGTTGGTCGAACAGGAACGGTACGACGAAGCAGCGAGGAGTCTAGCTTATGTCACGCGGGTTTCTGTCGATGATAAATCCGTCGTCGACGTCGTAGAGGAAATCAAGGCAGACCTCGCTGGCAGACAGAAGACATCCCTCTTCCAGCAATTCCGGATGATGGGCGAATCGCGAGTCACAGCGATACGATCAATCTACCCATCACTCATCATGTTGTGCCAGCAATGGACGGGTACCAACGCCATCAATTACTTCAGTCCGCAGATATTCGCAGGATTGGGTATCACTGGTACCCAGTCTGGATTGTTCGCTACTGGCATCTACGGTATCGTCAAGTTCGTCTCCGTCGGTGCTTCGGTCATTTTGGCCGTGGAAGGGGCGGGACGGAAGATGTGCCTTCTCGTTGGTGGATTCGGTCAAGGCTTGATGATGTTCTGGATAGGAGGATACACCGCGCTTCACCCTCAGCCAACCATTGTCCCCTCCAGTTACGTCTCCCTCGTCGCTGTCTACCTCTACGCTGCTTTCTATGGCGTCGGGTACGGACCCGTCCCATGGATCATCGCCGGAGAAGTTGCTCCCAACCACGTCCGAACAGCTGCGATGTGCCTCGCTGTCGGCGTGAACTGGGCCTTCTCATTTACCATCTCACGCATCACGCCCAATATGTTACAGGGCATGACTTATGGGACGTTCTTGCTGTTTGGCGGATGTTGCATGGTGATGACTCTATGGGTGTACTTCTTCTTGCCCGAGACGAAGGGGTATGCGTTGGAGGATGTTCGGTTCTTGTACGAGAACGATATCGTCTTGAGGTCGATTCAGGATGCGCCGGGTGGAAGGCTTTTCTTGGGTAAACGACGGGCGACGCCGGTGGAGGAGCTGAAGCGGAGGGCTGCTGGTCTGGAAAAGGGCGAGCGGGATTCCGAGTTGGACGAGAAGGCTACCGCGGAAATGGTGGAGAATGTGGACCCGCTTTAATCTTCTGACCTGACTTGTACTTGTACTGTACTCTTAACTACTTGGCGTGGATTAGTGCCACTTCTATCAAATGGCCAATCTGTGACTGTGAACCTTGTGAGTCATGACCTTGCATCATCCCAGTTGGATACAGCATCGATACAGCATCCTTTCCTCCTCTTTCTACCCTCCCGCTAGACTAGTGTCGATTTTCGTTGCACAGTAATTTCGAAGAATCAGAAATGTCTTCGTATCTACGAAACTGGTTCAACTCACTTGACGCCGCAACACCACCACAACCCGTGCCGAACGATGGACCAACCCAATCACCCATGCCAGGATCATTCGCGGAAGTGGAGAATGATGATGATGGATCAAGCACAGCTGGAGAGGACGACACTCCACCTGCGTTCCCCGCTTTGAACAGTGCCCAGCGTGCCTCCAGTTCAACGTCAGCCACAGCTCCTGGTACCAGCGGACCTAGTACCATTCCTACGATACTGAGCGACGATGTGTTGATGCCTCCACCACCTGTCCCTGGTCTGGCCAGTCGTCGACCAGGCGTCCCACAGGCGAAACCACAGATCGCGTCGTCGTCACTACTCGCACCTATGGCTACTACGGAGAGGCCAAAGAAGCCCTCGAAGAAAGTTGCACTGGCACCTGGGTACGGTCCGCTGGATTGGGCGAGCCTGAAAGCTTCTGGGCAGGATCTTAGAGTACGTCTCTCTCCCTCACCCAGCCTGTACGTTTCCCTGATATCGCTTAGGGCGTGGAGACGCTGCTGCGCATACCACCTTCAGTACTAAAGATGCATAATAAAAAGGATGACGCGTGGACTGCCATCAATGGCAAGGTGTACAACATGACGCCGTATCTTCCCTATCATCCGGGTGGGGAGAAAGAGCTAATGCGGGTAGCGGGGAGAGATGGGACGAAGCTATTTGGTGAGATTTCAACTTTCCGGCTGGCTGGTGGAGGTTTATTGACATTGTACGATGCAGCGCTCACACACGCGTGGGTCAATGTGGACTTCATGCTTGACTCGTGCTTGGTCGGATTCCTCGTATCGGAATCATACGCGTCGTAGAACACAACGAGTTTGCGACATCCCAGTCATCATTACGAACGACTAGAGCTTAGATTGACTCGTTCATTTCGGACCTGATATCTGGTTATTCTTCGGCGTATATGTTGGGACATAATCGCATCCGGCACCTAGCAATGTGCTTCAGGGAGTCTGAGGAAGATGATGCGGGCGAAAGAGGGCGAGAGTGGATTGTGCCAATACCCAAGATGATGCAAGTGTTCTCTCACACTTTCGTCGCATGCTGAACTCGTGTATCGGTGGCAATTGATGTTGTTGCACCTGGCCCTGAAGCTTTGAAGGTTCATCGAGGTTTATCAGACTTGGCAGTGACAAGGACGAGTGCGCAAAATGACATCGTCAAGACGCTATCGCGCTGAATTATGCGTAGACAGCAACGCCCAGAAAGGCAAGTGTTTAAGAATATTGCACCACATGTCCTCCCGATGTGTTGCGCCATTTCCCCTCTGATTGTCGCAAGTCTGAGGCACGAAAGCTTCCCAGAGCATAAAACGTTATAAAAGACCGTTATTTTACCGCTGACAAGGGATTGTACGTCCCATTCCTTTTGAAGCGAGATGGCCCCAGTCGCAACCAATGAGAACTTGAACGGCAATGGGCACGTTAACCGCGTCGCTCAACTGAAGAAACAAGTTCAGGAGGAGTCCAAGATCTTCAACCCATTCTACTCCCCGACCGCCGATTCGGCTGTGGATGACTCGACCTACAAGTACGCCGCATACAAGGCTAGTGATGATTGTACTAGTAGTGTTGGATATACCGACTAACGTCCTACTGCAGCCATACTTCCCCGCCATCGACTGGGAACCTCTCACTGAGATTGACGTCACTGACCGTGGTCACTTTGCTGACCCAGAGAAGAAAGCTCTGTTCAGTGCCGCCCAAAAGGTCAAGATCCTCACGCCAGTCATCGGAACTGAAATCACTGGAATTGATCTGAGGCAACTCATCCCTGCCCAGAAAGACGAACTGTGCGTTCCCTTTGCAATTTTGATGCACTCCACGCTGACCAACCTTGATAGAGCTCTTCTGGTTGCAGAGAGAGGAGTCGTCTGTATGTGTATCTTCTTTCAGTGATTTTTCGCAAATGCTGAGCCCACGGCAGTCTTCAGGGACCAAGAATTGAACATTCATGAGCAACTTGACATCGCCAGACATTTTGGCCCCCTCCATAAACACGCAACGACTCCGATCCCCAAGGAACCTGGCCTCGAGGAGGCGGTTAGTCGAGAGCCAGTATTGCGCAGATAAAATCTAACCACCGCAATAGTCGTCTACAACGATGCTGCCCGCCGTCCAGACGCATCTGCTTTCTCCAAGTTGGAGCTCTGGCACAGTGATGTCACCTACGAGATTCAACCCCCTAGCACGACTTCGTTGAAGGTTATCACTTGCCCAGAATACGGTGGTGATACCATCTGGAGTTCGGGGTAAGTCGACGATCGATGAGATGGAAATAGCAGACTGACGATTCTACGCAAAAATCCAGCTACGCGCTTTACTCGTCTCTTAGCCCAGGCATGCAAACCTACCTCGAGGGCTTGACCGCTCTTCACAGTGCTGGTGCCCAAGCTGAGGGTTCACGCGCTGCGGGACTTCACGTCCGCCGCGAGCCCATCGAGACCGTCCACCCCGTCGTCCGTGTTCACCCTGTGACCGGCTGGAAGAGCATCTATGTTAACCCAGGATTCACCCGTCGCATCATCGGCGTTCCAAAGGCGGAATCAGATACCATCTTGAACTTCCTGTTCCAGCAAATCAGCAGTAACGTCGACTTCCAAGTGCGCTTCTACTGGGAGCCCAACTCGATCGCGATCTGGGATAACAGAGTAAGTGTATCAATGAGTCGTTTTAATTATTGTGACGGATGGCTCACCATGCATAGATCGTGACCCACACCGCTACGTTTGACTTCTGGCCCCAAATGCGCCATGCTCTGAGGGCAACTCCTCATGGGGAGAGACCCGAATCTGTCGAAGTCTACGAGCGCCGAACTGGGAAGGTCGCGAAGGACCGTCAGATCGAGCTCTGGAAGCAGCAAGGTATGGAGGCGCCTTCGAGTCGGATCAAAAAGGGGCCATCGCGCGCACGTGGATACAACGATTAGATGCAACCACGTGCAAGCTGTAACAAATCTTTGCCATCACGAAGAACCGCGTCCCTTAGTTCATCTATGAGTGTCGGCCACTATCTTGGACTCCAGGAGAGCAGCGACGTCACGCAATGTCCGTGCGGGATCTTTGAACAGATTTGAAGAAGACCCGGCGTAGTCTGAGGTCGATCGCCCTGCAGCGCCATCTCGAGCGCTAGTGAGAGTCTATTAGCCAGGTGCAGATAATCTTTCCCGTCCCTTTCGATGGCCCGAAGAAGAGCGTCGCTTTGAGCAACATGCTGACTTTCTAACCAAGTGGCAAAGGCGGTAGATGTGGCTATAGGCCCCTGCAACGAACTAGTAGAAGAATGTGAGGTCTAGAAGGAGAAGAGAAGCACACCCAGCACCTTAAGCTCAAAAGCTGATACTTACTAGCTATTGTGCCACTTTGAAAGCAACCCAACTCCGCGAACACTACGCGGGTGACCGGGGTATGGGTACCCTAAGTTGAGGGACCTCCGAGTCTCACTGCCTTGACTAGGACTCTTGAGCCAAGTCCGAGTCCTTAGTTGAAGTTATGTAGCCCCCTAACACAGATCCCACCACTCTTCTAAATCTTTAGTTTCTTGCAAATGTCAGCCACGATGATCCTGAAACACTCTCCGGATGAGATCGGCAGGGGATCATATGTTCGCGTCATCTTACCCCTTCCCATCTTGCTTTGCTGACCAGATATCCTAGGGATCGGTGTTTCGAGCACTGGATACCACGTCTGGAACCAGTCTGGCAGTCAAGAAATCGCGCGTCTCCCTACGTATTAAACGAACCCTTCTGCACTATGAAGCCAGGGTGCTGCAAGTCCTAAGTGGCCATCCTGCTATCCCCACTCTCTTTGGGTATGGTCGGTTTCCGCATTTCGAATATCTCGCCATGGAACTCGGCGGCGAAAGCGTTGGGGGAATCATTGGGCGCAACAAAGGCTGCGGAGTACAGCTGAAAACGGTCATCTTACTTGCACTACAGACAGTGCGTTCTTTTTCCCTCGGAGTTTTTTCGAGTTGACACGCCGTATGCTAGATATCTGTGCTTCAACATATCCACTCTCGTGGATTGATCCACCGTGACGTCAAGCCAGACCACATGCTACTTTCTCTGCGTGATTCGTCCCGCGTCATCGTTGTTGATTATGGCACAGCATGTCCACGCCCGCAAGAGATCTCCCCTAAACGATATGATCCCGAGCTCGAACACAGACAAGTCGTTGGTACACTCAAATGGGCGAGCCTTAACGCCCATAATGGTTTACGTCAGTCCCATCTCCGTATCCAGGTCCCTAATCTCTGAGGAGTCCTTCACAGATCTCTCGTGGCGCGACGATTTGATATCGCTCGCTTATGGTCTATTATTCCTCCTGCGAGGAAGTCTCCCTTGGGTGCAGAGACCCAAGGGAAGCACCCCCACGAGTGCGGCAGTCCGACTGCGGTTGGCAAAGGAGAAATGGTCAGGTTCACAGCTGGCGCAGGGCTATCCTGCAGAATTTGGACACTTCCTAGACCAGACGATGGCTCTTGAATTTGATGAAACACCCCCTTACGAGCAATATATGGAGCTCTTCGAAGATCTCTACCGACGGTCTGGGTTTAGCAACACCGACAAGTCTTTTGATTGGACGCCAGTCACAACTTCGCCTTCCGGGCTCGTGGGTGAGTTATTTGTCCACCTTCAATTGCTGACATCACGCCCTCTGCTCACATCGAATTCAGAAGCAGATCGCGAGTCGAAGGAAAAATCGCAATGTAATCATCAACTAGTTCCGGGGCAGATCGTCGTAGCGCAATTGATGCCAGAGGTATCGATCTTAGGAGTCATGCCCGACGACGACATTTGGAGCATGGTCGAGCGTAAGGCTTCCCCCCCGCGGCGGCCCGCAATCGTCTTGGATGCGTTTACCGCTGCTGATGGGCTTCAGCATGTCAAGCTCGCTGCCCTAGCTCGAGGAAACGAACCACCTTCGGGCGAATCCATTCCATTTCGGCCAGGCCAACTAGAGACCGTGCCATCATGGCCATTTGATGGTACCTACTGCTACGTGTTTCCGCGGGCGATGTCATGTGTCGTCGGTATGGCCCAGGTGCGTGAACCCTCCATTTCGAGAGTGTTTATAAAATTGATCATTTGTCACGCCGTAGGGTGATTCGGAATTCCGTGTTTGCGAGGAGCATGTCTCTCTTCTGCAGCGCGAACTTGGCAAAGTGACCCCTAATAAAGAAATGCTAGATGAGTCCGATCTCCAGGTGTTGCGGTACATGAAACGTCGCGATAATGAGCCAGTGCTGGTTTCCATCGAACCATTCACCCCTGCAATCGATGGACTCTCCTGGACAGGGATGAGGGGCTGGTTTGACGAAGTAAAGTTTATCCACACCACCAGAGCCAAAGACAGAGGCTATCCGTGGGCATCCTCGGCCCCGGCTGCGGTTCGTAAGGGCTTTATTCCCGATAGTTACTTCCCGGAGGATGGGATAGAGTGGGATTACAGGCAGGCTGAGCGCTCTGGGGCTCTGACGCTGGGAACCCTGCCTTCTAGCTTGCCGTTAGGAGGAGAGGGTCCGATACCTCGTATTACGCAAATCATCCAGGAGGCACAAAATTAGCTTGCATATATGTTTCGGTTGTATTTGGCATTTCTTGTACAACTCGAACGACCTTGACAAAGCCCGCGCAAGCGAGGTTGAGGTTGAATATGAATAACCACGCTAGCAACATTGGCACTATGTAGTAGACTCGGAACCCACAAAGTGCCCCTGGTGATGTTATGGTACCGTATAATCAGAGCTCAGAATGACTCGTTCATCTCGGAGCTGATATCCGGTTGTTCTTCGTCATATATGTTGGGACGTAATCGCATTCAGCACCTAGCAACGTGCTTCAGGAAGTCTGAGGAAGATGATGGAGGGCGAAAGAGCCCGAGAGTGGATTGTGCCAATACTACCCAAAGATGATGCAAGTGTTCTCTCTCACTGCTTTCGTCACATGGTGAACTTGGCCCTGAAGCTTGAAGCTTGAATGTTCATCGAGGTTACAAGACAATGACGAGTGCGCAACATGACATCGTCAAGACATAGTATCGCACTGAATTATGCGTAGACAGCAACGGTGCGCCCAGAACTGGCCCCCGGGCCAGTCGCAACCAATAAGCACTTGAACGGAAATGGGCACGTTGACCGCGTTGCTCAACTGAAGAAACAAGTTCAAGAAGAGTCCAAGATCTTCGACCCCGACCGCCGACTCGGCTTAGTCTCCCGTAGGCAGCCCCTTAGTACGTAGGAAGACAGTCGTTCCTACTCTTCTAAGACTATCTAAGGGACTCGGCTGTGGATGACTCGACCTACTGTAACACGTCACTGCGCCGACCAACATTGATAGAGCTCTGCTGGTTGCAGTGAGAGGAGCCGTCTGTATGTGTATCTGCTTTCAGTGATTTGTTCGCCAATGAAACTTGATATCACCAGACATTTCGAGCTCATACACACGCAACGACTCCGATCCCCAATTCAAGGAACCTGGCCTTAAGGAGGTTCACGGTTAGTCAAGAGCCAGCGTTGCACAGATAAAATCTAGGCACCTCAATAGCCGTATGCTGCCCGCCGTCTGGCAGAGAGCCTATCTCGATCGCGAACTGGGATAACAGAGAGGTGTATCAATGAGTGGTTTTTCATTATTGTGATGGATAACTCACACCGCTACATTTGACTTCTGGCCCCAAATGCGCCATGCTCTGAGGGCAACTCCTCATGGGGAGAGACCCGAATCTGTCGAAGACTGCGAGCGCCGAACTGGGAAGGTCGCGAAGGACCATCAGATCGAGCTCTGGAAGCAGCAAGGTATCAAGGTGGATCGCGCGCACGTGGATGCAACGATTAGATGGATACAAACTACCACAATATCACCATGTACTTGGATTACTTGTACGACTCGAACGACCTTGACAGACGAATAACTGCGCTAGCAACATTGGTTCTCCGTGGTAGACTCGGAACCCCACCGAAACATATATGCAAGCTAATTGAGTTCAGCCTGGATGATTTGTGTAATGCGAGGTATCGGATCCTCTCCTCCTATGGGCAAGCTAGAGGGCAAGGTTCTCAGCGTCAGAGTCTTGGAGCGCTGCATCTGCCTGTAATCCCATTCTACCCCATCCCACGGGAAGTAACTATCGGAAAGATAGCCTTTATCAGCCGAGTCAGCCGAGTCAGCCGAGTCAGCCGAGGCGGGGTATGCCCACAGATAACCTTTGTCCTTGGCTCTGGCGGTGTGGATAAACTTTACTTCGTCAAACCAGCCCCTCATCCCTGTCCAGGAGAGTCCGTCGATTGCAGGGGTGAATGGTTCGATGGAAACAATCACTGGCTCATCATCGCAATCTCTCAGGTACTGCAAGACCTCGAGATCGGACTCATCTAGCATTTCTTTATTAGGGGTCACTTTGCCAAGTTCGCGCTGCAGAAGAGAGACATGCTCCTCGCAAACGCGGAATTCCGAATCACCCTACAGTGTGACAAATGATCAATTTTATAAGCACTCTCGAAATGGAGGGTTCACGCACCTGGGCCATACCGACGACACATGACATCGCCTGCGGAAACACATAGCAGTAGGTACCATCAAATGGCCATGATGGCACGGTCTCTAGTTGGCCTGGCCGGAATGGAATGGATTCGCCCGAAGGTGGTTCGTTTCCTCGAGCGAGGGCAGCGAGCTTGACATGCTGAAGCCCATCAGCAGTAAACGCATCCAAGACGATTGCGGGACGCCGCGGGGGGGAGGCCTTACGCTCGACCATGCTCCAAATGTCGTCGTCGGGCATGACTCCTAAGATCGATACCTCTGGCATCAATTGCGCTACGACGATCTGCCCCGGAACTAGTTGATGATTACACTGCGATTTTTCCTTCTCTGCTTCTGAATTCGATGTGAGCAGGGGGCGCGTGATGTCAGAGCGGTGGACAGATAACTCACCCACGAGCCCTGAAGGCGAAGTTGTGACTGGCGTCCAATCAAAAGAGTTGTCGGTGTTGCTAAACCCAGACCGTCGGTAGAGATCTTCAAAGAGCTCCATGCATTGCTCATAAGGGGGTGTTTCATCGAATTCAAGAGCCTTCGTCTGGTCTAGGAGCTGTCCAAATTCTGCAGGATAGCCCTGCGCCAGCTGTGAACCTGACCACTTCTCCTTTGCCAACCGCAGTCGGACTGCCGCACTCATGGGGGTGCTTCCCTTGGGTTTAGAGACCCAAGGGAGACTTCCTCGCACGAGGAATAATAGACCATAAGCCAGTGATATCAAATCGTCGCGCCACGAGAGATCTGTGAAGGACTCCTCAGAGATTAGGGACCTGGATACGGAGATGGGACTGACGTAAACCATTATGGGCGTTAAGGCTCGCCCATTTGAGTGTACCAACGACTTCTCTGCGTTGGAGCTCGGGATCATATCGTTTAGTGGAGGTCACTTGCGGGCGTGGACATGCTATGCCATAATCAACAAAGATAATGCGGGACGAATCACGCAGAGAAAGTAGCATGTGGTCTGGCTTGACGTCACGGTGGATCAATCCACGAGAGTGGATATGTTGAAGCGCAGATATCTAGCATACGCCATGTCAGCTCGAAAAAACTACGAGAGGGAATAAGAACGCACTGTCTGTAGTGCAAGTAAGATGACGGTCTTCAGCTGTACTCCACAGCCTTTGTTGCCCCCAATGATGCCCCCAACGCTTTCGCCGCCGAGCTCCATGGCGAGATATTCGAAATGCGGAAACCGACCATACCCAAAGAGAGTGGGAATAGCAGGATGGCCACTTAGGACTTGCAGCACCCTGGCTTCATAGTGCAGAAGGGTTCGTTTAATACGTAGGGAGACGCGCGATTTCTTGACTGCCAGACTGGTTCCAGACGTGGTATCCAGTGCTCGAAACACCGATCCCTAGGATATCTGGTCAGCAAAGCAAGATGGGAAGGGGTAAGATGACGCGAACATATGATCCCCTGCCGATCTCATCCGGAGAGTGTTTCAGGATCGTCGTGGCTGACATTTGCAAGAAACTAAAGATTTATGAAGAGTGGGTGGGATCTGTGTTAGGGGGCTACATAACTTCAACTAAGGACTCGGACTTGGCTCAAGAGTCCTAGTCAAGGCATCGGAGGTTCCTCAAAGGGTACCCATACCCCGGTCACCCGCGTAGTGTTCGCGGAGTTGGGTTGCTTCTTCTCCCTCTGTCAGCGAGGTTCAAGTTCGCCGAACGATTCACGTCATTACCGTCCAGTAGCCTGGGGGGGCCTACCAGCACTGTGGAGCGCATAGTGGCGAGTAAAGGTCAGCCGCCCCCGCGTAAGCTCGCGAAGGCCTCGAAAACACAACGTAATTGTCCCTCTTTGCAGATGTGGTTTAGTCCCACGACCGGCTTACGTCTTCCTCTGACAAAGTTGCTGGCAGTGCTAAGCCACCTCCCGAAAATCCCTCATCTGACCCGCACCACGGCCTGAAATCTGCTCGACAGGAATGTGCGGAATGTGTCACCGTGGGCCCGGGGGTCCCCTTGTCAAAGCCAGTGAGTGCAATATCTCCCCACATGCTTATTGATGTTTAAAGCCACTGGTATCCTCACAATACTAGAAGTCATCCCGGCAAAGAGATTAAGAGCAAGCTCAGTGGCATCTGGTACCTCGTCTGAACCTGAGCTCGAGGTATGAAAAATTGTTTTGATCAACTGTTACAGAAACATACTGATTCGTTTAGTATTTGCAGGAGTCCATAGCTGAATGGACTGACTTTGCTACCTGGTTGGAGAGCCAACAGGTGGCAAGTCGTGATGCTGTCCTTCATGCCATCCAAAGGGATGGCGCCAAACTTTTGAAACTGGCCAGGATATACATAGCGTTTGAGGACGCACTGCATGGGAAAGAACCTCAACTCACAAACGATGGTGCGGACCTGCTTGGTGAACTTGCGAAGTTTGCTGAACTCTTAAACTCCAAATTATCGGAGGGTAAGGTCAGTGATGAGCTGGAGGAAGCTATCCTTCGTGATGGTGGGGACCTGCTACGGCTTGCTCGACGTTGCAAGAACTTTGATCATGCTATTCGAGGCCCGGGCTTGAACATTTGAGCGTCTCTGACCCTCTAGTTGTGGACATAGCCACCTTCGCGTAATGTTACCTCATAGTACCCCATTGCGTTTTGGTCTCAATGCGGTAGTAGACTAGAAGTACTTAGTACTTAGGGCCTGTTTGAGATGGCCAAAAGGCTGCTAAGCGAGTGCTGCCCGCACTCGGTTAGCACTCGGTTAGCAATACTTAGCTGTAAGACTACCGCATCTCAAACAGGCCCTTACTAGTTCGAGTTGTCCGAGTCACCCTCAGTCTTTCTATCAAGAACTTCAATTTCTAACGGCTTAGTATGGCTCCTCCCAGAAAAAGATTTGCTGTCAATGTGTGTCGGAAGTCCGCCCACCTACCAGCAAGCTGGAACAGGGCCAAATGTGAGTGCATTATCACTAAAATGCTTGACAACATTGTGAGATGGGTCGTAAATTTTAGCCTCTACTAGTTCAAGGAGCCCAAGTCCTACTGACTCTGGGTCCGAGTCCGACTCGGAAGCCGAGGTACAGTATCAAGAATCTGCTTCATTCCATCTGCGACTCATAGTTCGTCCTGGTCCCTCATGATTCCAGGGGCTTATAGGTCGGTTGATCCAGTTTGCCACTTGGCTGGAGAACCAAAGCGTCGCAAATCGTGATGCCGTTCTTCGCGCGGTGGAGAGAGACGGCCACAAGCTATTAAAGCTAGCCAGTCTCTCCATTGCGTTGGAGAATGCGCTGCGTGGCGATGAATCTCCTAGTACGAGCAACGCTGTGGATCCACTCACCGGACACGCACGGACATTGCACACATTTGCGCAACTCATACAGTCAAAAATATCCGAGGACAACCTCAGCGAAGAACTGGAGGAAGCTATCCTTCGTGACGGCAGGGATTTAGTACGGCTTGCCCGGCGTTGCAAGGCCTTTGATCGCGCTATTCAAGGCTCCGGGTCGAATGACTCTAATTCTCTCGTTGCTATTGCCCTCTAATCCTCCGGCACTTCATTCCATCGCTGACGGTTGCAGTCTGACCCTGCGCGAGGCGTTGTGGACTTGAATGGCGCGCTGTTCGAGGCTTAGAACAACGGACCTTAGTTGATGATGACCAGTCTCAGTTAGTCTCTCACTTTTGTTGTTGCTTCGTAACCTTCAGGTTGTGTGTAATGTTACAGTTCAAAAGGCAACCGGGCGAAAAACCTCCGTATAATAGTTCAGGGTCTTTGGAACCTGCTAACTGAACATTGCGTGCTTTGCTAAACTTCTAGTCTCCCGTAGGCACACCCTTAGGTAGGAAGACAGTCGTTCCTACCCTTCTAAGGCTAAACTTCTAGAGTCCAAGGTGGCATTACGAATGAACTCGATCGCGTTGTTTGAGAGCAATTTCGAACTCCCTGGTGTCCCTCAGGCTCCATTGTTCTAAAATGTCCCTGCACGTTTTGTACGCGTTCTTTCGGTTGTTGACCGCTCTTCACAGTGCTGTCGCTCAAGCTGAGGGTCCACGCGCTGCGGGACTTCACGTTCGCCGCGAGCCCATTGAGACCGTCATCCGTGTTCACCCTGTGACCGGCCGGCTGGAAGAGTATCCATGTCCAAGGGCGGAATCAGATACCATCTTTAATGGATTTTTGTTATTTCTGTGTCATCTTCATTGCGCTTTTCTCCAAATAGCGACCACATAGCGAGTTGAGACAGCTCCACTGATAACAAGGAACCCGTGGCGCAGTGGTAGCGCGTATGATTCCAGCTCCGCAGTGACTGATTCCATAAGGTCATCCGTTCAATCCGGGTCGGGTTCACTTTTTGCAACTTCCTCTCCACGGTCAATTCGAGCCAAATCTCAAGTCCATCCCTCATACTCTTTGGCCCACGCAAGCAAGCAAATTTATCCCGCAAACAACCAACTAGTAAACGTAGCTGAATAGGCAAGTATATACGATTGAGCAATAACGTATATACTACACCGCAAAGGGCAGTAGGTGGCATGCTAGATAGTGGTAGTAAATCGTTGCTAGAGTCATGGATACGTGGGTAGAAATATGTGTCCATAAAAAATGCACTGTCCGGTCTACTTTCGCGAGAAGAGTGAGAATCTCTTCTTCGCGCTTGGGCTGGGGGATGGGCTGCTGTCGAGAACGCTTTCCACACGAACGGATGATGAAGCCGGGCTGCCATTTCCGAGGCTGGCCCTATGTTTCCGCATGTAGAAAAGCAGTGAGTGGCGAGTCCGAGGACCCTTGGATGCTCTAGGGGTGGAAGGCGTGCTCGAACGGGAAAAGGATGACGAATCGGGGGTCAGTGCTTGTAATGAAGGGCGGTGCATATTGGGAGTAGAAGGCGATGGTGGTGAGTTGAGTGAAATGCGCGACCAGGTAGAGTCGATTGTGTACCGTGGAAGGGCAAATGACGTGTACGGGCCCGTGTCGGATTCCTCCGACGGTGGAGGAACGTCCTCCGGTCCTGGTGGGGGAACAACCTCGATAGGTTTCATCTCCCGTGGTTTGATGAAGAGATCCCGATCTGGGAGCGAAAATTCATCATGGATAAGATCAAAGCCGCCGAGCAGATTCATTGCATAATCCGGCACGTGGATGACATCCTTATCCAAATCCGCGAGGATTTCGGAACGTGTGCGTGCTGAAATGTGGCTGAGGATAGTCGCTACACCCCCGGTCTCTTCACCCATGCCCTGTGATGATGATGAACCCTCCGACGCGACGGATAATGGTGGTGTGGACGGTCGCGTAGGTGCATGACCTTCGGAGCCGTCACTGAGCGCATCGGTAGCGAAGCGAGCTGAACTAAAGGAGGATGCCAATTCCGAGACAGATCGTGTCTTCGTGATATATTCTGGGACCTTTACGAGTGGGGGTGCATCGGAAGGAGGGTTACCAGGACGAGGTCTGCATGGACGTTTCACTGGGTTGAATGGCTCACCAGCCAGAGAAGCAGGACGCGCATGTTTCGTAGTGAAACGTCGCAGAGGGGGAGTGATAGACGATGGCCGGAGTCGGAGTGGTGAAACGTCGCTCATTGTCATTCGACGTGGGAATGACTGGTCAAGAGCAAGCCTACACTTAAAATTGAAGGGAAACGATGTTCTCGTGGGAGAGTAATCGAGGAAACGACCAAGATTAGCACTCCGTTTTGCCTCATTGTTGAGGGCAGGAGAAGGACCACGATTCTCCTCCTCATATCGGCCTTTCGTGTGATCCGCCTTCAGTTTTGTTAGCTGCCGAGTCAAAGCTTCCACCTCCTTGTCTACCGCAAATTGCCGCTTCTCCTCCATCCAGCGTTCCTTTTGGAGTGCGACGTACGTGACCGGGTCTGTATCTCTCTCCGAGAGAGATAGTTTAAGCTTTGCGGAACGTTGTCTAGACTCTTTGGCACGTGTACTCAGGACTGCGGTGGCTTGGTATAGCGCGAAGATTTGAAGTTCCAGCGGTGAGCGTCCCGCGGCACTGGTCTTGAGGGCACTGGCAAGGGCTTCTTCGGCGACAGAGTAGCGACGACTGCGAGAACCTGACTCGGGGTGTGATCCGCATGGAGAGCCCGCACGGTTCGGCCAGTTAGTCGTCGGATTAGGCATGCCGAAGGTGAGGCTAGAATTAGGTGTGCTGCACTCGACGCTTAGCGTGAATCATAAACAGGTGAGAAAGAGGAACGTACCATATAGATATGACGGGTGGGCGGGTGGAACCGTTAAGATTTACAGTCGAATTAGTGCGCTCCTAGCCAACAATGAGCACTTGGATGACCTAGAGCATCCCTGACACAAAGGACGTACGCGGAGAACTGCGCCTGCTGCCATGCGACCACGGGTGCTTGTATCGATTCGCAGAGGTGGTGGTTGGAGGTAGCGGCTGGTAGAGAGGTCGGGCGCATCAAGAAGTTCATCTACTCGGTCGAGGATCTTTCGACCAATCATGAGCAAGGCAATGGGGAGGAGCAGAAATCAGAAAAGTTCACAAGAAAGGACAGAACACAGTTGGGACCAGGAGAAGGAGAGTTGGGTATCTGTAGCAGAAGTTGGCTGTGCTACGACGAATATTGGGCTGAACATGCAACCACTTGGTTCGCCGTGCCGAGACTCACACCGACAACACTCGCGAGCGAGGCTCCCACAAAACTCCCAGGGTTTGCCCTTCACTTCTAGTTACTTGACTCACCGTCAGCAAATCGTGACTTTCGACTACCAAACTAACAGTTGTCGACCAGAAGAGAAGCTTCATGTCCTCCAAATGAACTCGGCTTCTCATCCTGTTGACGACGTTTGCGCGACTCAGGAAGTGCCAGTGGGGTATCGCGAGGATCGATCAATGTCATTGTCATTGCAAGAGTCATCGTAACCAAGTGTCCCAAACGTGTATCCAGACACCCTAACCATATTATAATCATCACAAACTCCAAATTCCAATCAAGATCTCCCAAGCACAAGTTCCTTCAGACCCTTTCCAATTTGCCGCACTCTCCCCTTCATCACGTTCACCTTTGTCCGAGATGGACTCGTCTCTCGGAAGAGATAGTCTCCTGGTTCATCCGGTGCATTCTCCTGTCGCCATCGCGAAAGACTCATCCGCATTTCCGTCTCTCCGCTGAACGAAAAACCAAAGCCTGGGCTCGTGGGCGTGGCCTGACTAGGCAAGGCCATCGACATGGGCCGTAGTTCTCGGGCGTACTGGATACCCGATCGGTCACCACAGTCAAGAGACTTCGTCTCCCTTGGTACGTAATCAGGATGCGACGGGATCGGCGAGGGGGTGCGTGGAGCTCCTAAGGAGAAGACAGGACTTGTTGGACGTGACATTTCCTTGCGAATGACAGAATAATACGGTCGACTGGGGTGTCCTAACCGAATAGGAGGTGGATCATGATCACGAGAAGGTGCAAACGATAGCGCGTGTGACCGTCGCGCTTCCGTGGCAGACATTGGATATATCTCGAGGCTCTCACGTAAAGGAGATGAAGGCCGCGAACGAGACCGAAGTGAAAGTGAGGATCCGCGTTTAATCAACGTCATGTTCTTCATTCTGCGTAGTCCACGCGAAGGAGAGCGTTGTGATGAAGAGATAGATTCTGTTGAGCGCATGTGGGCGCCATCTGGTATATCCATCGACTTTCTCGAGCTGGGTGCTTCCATCGACACTGATGCGGCAGAGTTCGAGCCTTGCGTGGCGGGGGAGTTGTTCGCGCCCATGGCTTCGACGTTGTGGCTCGAGCAGCACGAGGCGCGAGGCTGCGTGGGCGGTGTGAAGATGGAAAGAGCCGGAGGTCTCTTAAGATGACGTCTTGAATTCCTTTCCAACTCCCGGTGTTCGGAAGCGGCCTTGTTTAGTTCAGAAGTGACGCTCACAATGGAAGTTGATGGAGGCGGTGGCTACACGACGCAAGAAAATACAACATATCAGTACATTCACCATCCTTGTCGTGGAAGAGAAGCAAAACAGAAGTACCGTTGTTGAGGTTGCTGTGGCGACTCGACCGACGCCACCAACCTCCGGCGCCACGTTGGTGTCTCCGGGAGAGACAGCGAGCGCAGCTGTGTGGCTATCCCCCTTATTAGAGGCTAGAAGTTCCTCCCTTGGCTCCCCGTGACACATGTCAACGTGAAGGGATGCTAAGACTGTCGTAATACCAGGCACGCCCTTACTCGCCGAAGAAAATGATCGTTCGCCCTGGGGAGTGGCAGGCCCGGCACTTGAGACAACTGAATCACCAGACATCCTTCTCAGTGGCGCATGTTTCCTCTTCTTTGGGGTAGGTACGGCCCTGGATGGGGCGCTGAGTCGGCGTGGTCTAGGCAAGCTCGCTTCGAACCGCTTTGTCGCCTCGACAGAGGTCCATTCGCACCAGAGACAAAGGGGGATCCACGCGTTTGCGAAACCGCATTGAGCGCAGACGAACAAAGGACGGTTGGGATGGAGACGGAGTGTGGGGAGTGAATCGGATGGAGGAAGATGCTGGACAAAGGTGGCGTCGTTAGAAAAAAGTTGAATTGATTGACCACGAGACAACTTTGGTCAGGAACTAGATTGCAACTCACCGGCTTGTTCGTCTTCCATTCTCTCTGCAAGTATCTTCGCGGAGTAGCTGATATGTCGCCATAATCGGTCCAGTCATTGGCACCCATGGGTAGAAATGGAGCTCGGATTCGTTCGAGGGCGACAACAAATCGAGAGGAAAGAAGGAAGGCCGTCAAAATCAAATAAGAGCTGGATACCGGACACGAGGAATGGACGAGAATTGCAAGTCGAGCGAAAGCCAGTCCGAAACGCAAACACACCACGGGTGAATTAGCAGACAATCAGTGCGACCAGCACAGACATATCGATCACAAGCCACGGAGTTGTACATCCTTTCTAGCATGCGTAGGACGCGTGCACGACGGGATAAGAGAAGAGTGGGCAGTAAAAGAAATCGATTGTGTGTAAATAGTATCAGAGACACGTTGCGGGATCAAACGGTGAACATGTGGCACTGTGTTGGCAGGCATCAGTCTCGGCAGTATATATATTTTCCACTCATGCCACCATGCATGTCTAGCATAACCCTCTATAGGGGTTATCGATTTATCGCGGCGAAGAAGACGAAGATTCAAGGCGACCCTTGATTTCGAAGCTTGAGATCTTGAGAATCCAGGCATGTGCCCAGTGCAGGCGAGGGCTGTGAATGTGAGGCTTCACGACAAATCCAGGAGATCAAGTCTACGAATGTAATACCATGCAATAGGAATACATACCATGCAATACGTATGATATGCTGTACAAGTAGTAAACGACTAGTGCTGAATGCAATATTAAGTACAACCTCATGAATGGATATGGATGCCCGATAACAGCACACGTAAAAGCACATCAAAGTCGGCAAGAAACAACAGAAGAAATCATACGAAGACAGAAATGGCTCCCCGTTTCTCATCCATCGTCCATCGTCCATCAATTAGCAGGCTAAAGTGGACGTGTCCACATCCACTGACCGGGCAACTCCACTCGTGCTCACCCTCGACAACAGGTCCCGTCATCTTCCCTTTACCCTTGCCTTTGCCACGATGAGATCCCTGGGCTCTCGCAGTTGGAGCATTACGAGGGCCGTTCGAAGATGAGTCCTGCGCTGGCTGGGAAGCCGAGGATGCTCCGGGCATCCCACGACGGGGGCGTAACCGTGACCGCATCGGACTGAGATCGATATCACCATTCACAGGATCCTGACTCCGTATCGGCGGAATTTCTAGAGGTGTTCTTCGACTACTTGGCCCGGGTTCGTCCGACGCAGGTGGGCTAGGCTTCATCAACTTTTCGATACACCTTCCATCGAATAAGTGGCCGCAGCGCAGGCCCCATAATTTCCGTCGATCGCGGCCCTCCCCTGTGTCGGAAGCTCCAAGTATCAGGGGGTCACGGCAAGAAGAACACACGATTGTTGCTTCACAAGACCGTGAACTGCTACTACTGCTGGCAGATGAGGAATCGTCCAGAACGATGACGGGGGATGGGGGAGATGAGGTAGGCGCAAAGTCGTGCGTACAACCAGGCAGCGGGTTGTCCGGATGAGTGTATTCCGGTCTGTAATCGGGTTCTCGCTGACGCTCGGGATGACGCTTGAATGCACGTTCTAATTGGCGTCTGACTCTGCCAGCATCGTCCGCCTCGTCCAGGATAGGAATGTCATCTAGCATGTCGTCTCCTAACCCGTCTGCGAAGTTAAAGGGGTCCCACCGCATGATAAATGAGCCTGATACACCCCAGCCAGCGTGGCGGTCAGGTCGCTCAGCATTACTGCGAGGGCCCATGATTCGCCGGACGCCAGCAAGCAGTGCACCACCGAAGCCCATAGATGGAACATGATGAGATGGAGGGGTTGCGTTCTGAATAGGCTCAGCTGCAGGAGACATTCGCCGTAAATGAGCCTCAAAGGGAAAGGGTTCTTCGTTGGGGATGACAAGCCCAAGGGGACGGTGTCGCATTGCCCGGAATCTCTGGGGGATCGGTGGCACAGGGGGTATACCACCTATCTGTGGTGGAGGTGGAGGGGAAAAGATTCGTTCTCTTCGCACTGTTTCCAAGTTCACTGGGGTACTACTCTCGACAAGATATAATGACATACCAGGGGGCGGTTGTGGGGGTCTGGGGATATGACGGATGAACTGAACTTCATCGTCGTCTTCGTTGTCCGAGATATGTATGACCTCCCTGGCAACTGGAATGGATCGTCCATCCTCAGTTATGCGTCTTCTTTGCCTTGGGGGCGCTGACCCGACATAGAGGACGTCGTCGATGTCGAGAGCATCGACATCGATAATTTCGGGGGAATCATGCCTCCGGCGCTCTGGGATGAGTGGTACAGGTATCTGAGAGTCCATCGCCGACATCGAGGCTTCAATATTGAGAAGATGATCACTTGCTCGCCGTCGTCGACGTTCGTGTCCATCTCGCCCGGATCGACCGAAAACTTATAAAGCCGCTGACGTAATCGCGGCGCACAGACCAAGCTAAATCGGCTACAAAATCCGTCGAAATCTTTTCATCGTGTCCGACATCTTTCTCGTTCCCTCTTCTTCTTCGCAGCACAATGGTTTAGCGTAAGTCTTTGTTATCTTTGTATTCTTCATCTCTACGATGACTTTATTCTCTTCCCCGTCCTATACGACCATGCCGAGGAACAGAGCAGTTCGTTCGCAACGAACACGCGTTCTTCGGGACGCATAGTGTACTTGCCAGTGCCATTTTGTCTGATTTCACTGCCTTTCTACCGTGTCTTAAACCTTGCATGCTAATCTCTCTCTAGTCTATAGGTATGTCGGTGCATGGTCGTGCTACCGAACGCGAGAACTCTCTAGGTAAGTTTTGTGCCTTTTCTTCAAAAATTGCTTCTGCGCCATCTTGTATGATGAAGCATTCCGATTATTCGCAGTTTCCACTTTAGCGTCCTCCAATGGAGTACTCCCCCAGAGCGGAACGCTTATAATCCCCCTCGTGCCGTGTGAACCCAAAAGCATGTGTCGAGAGTGGGCCGCCTTATGGTGCGCTGAGCGGGAAGCGGGGGTCGGCGTGATGAGGGTTAAGAATGACCTTCCTTTGGATGTCTGATCCTTCTTGGCGCAGCGAGCATTGTGTTTCTAAATATCGCGATGCTAACAAAATTTCTTATAGATCTTGCGTTACTATGTGGTACAAATATGTGTAGTCCCACTTGATAATATATCCTTTCACTGGTTTTTCTTTCCGTTACCTTGAGTGGCGTGCTATTATTCGGGATGGCGTTCCGTTTGCGCGTCTTATTTCGCCTTGCTCGTGGCTATTCTTGTTACCGTCAACCATGTGATGTTGAAAATTTCAGGATGATGGGCGGCAATCTTCTGACCATCTCCTCCAGGCTGAAGCAGTTGAATAGTCACCTAGCATCCACCAACATGACTGCCCTGACCTTACAATCGAAATACAAGGTGAGTACAACTTCTGGCATAGCCCTGAGCCAAATTCATCTGAATGCCTTAGATGAATGACGGGAATGAGATACCTGTCCTCGGGTTTGGTGCGTCGATAACATGGGAACGAAGACCACGCTCCTGAACATCGAATAAAAGGGACCTACATGATGAGTAACGATGAAGCGTACAAGGCAGTGCAGTGGGCACTCGAGGTCAGGCTGCCCACCATTGAAATTCGAAGCAGAAAACGCTGACCAACTTTACGACGTGACGTCGATTCAGGCTGGATACCGACACATCGTGAGCACATGAACCATATATATACAAGTTGAGGTTAGGATACGATGCTCGAACTTTCCACAGGACTCTGCGGACTGGTATGACAACGAGGAAGGGTGTGGTCGTGCCATCCGCGAGTTCATGAGGGACAACGGTCTTCAACGATCCGACATCTTCTTCACCACAAAGTTGAAGGCGAACAATGGCAAAGCTAGGGTGGCCAAGGCGATCGACAAGTCCATCAAGGAATGCGGGTTGGATTATATCGACCTATACCTTGTTCACGGCCCACATGGCGGACCGCAGATGCGCAAGGAGAGCTGGGAAACCATCGTCGAGGCGCAGAAGGCGGGTAAGCTGAAGAGCATCGGTATAAGCAATTATGGGGTCGGACATATGGAGGAGATGGTGGACAAGGGTCTACCGGATCCAGCGATAAACCAAGTACGTCCTTGACCGACACCGCACGTCGTCTACTCACCGCCAAACACCTGAACTCGCAGGTCGACTTGCACCCGTTCATGACGCGCACAGACATAGTCGACTTTTGCAATAACCGAGGTATTATTCTGCAAGCGTGGGCACCTCTTGTGGAGGCACAGAGGTTCGACCATTCCGCCCTAACGGCACTTGCCAAGAAGTACAGCAAAGAGACCGCTCAAATATTGCTCAGATATTCCCTACAGAAGGTATGTAGCGGCGTTTCCAATCATCCGTTTGGTTTACCCTCCTATGCACCACAGGGATTTATTCCCCTCCCGAAATCGTCCCACAAGAAACGGATCATCTCGAACACCCAAATTTATGATTTCGAACTAACAAAGGAGGAGGTAGAGCACTTGGACTCACTGAACGAAGGTCGGTACAGAGCAGACGCTTTCTTTTTGCTTGCCGTACTGACCATAAACGCCACAGACCTTGTCACGGACTGGGACCCAACTCGCTGTCCATGATGCTTTGAAAGAGCGGTCAGGATTGAGCAACGTGTTTCATTTTCAATTGACGAACTTAACTTTATGTTGATCTTATTTTAAGTTTTCACCCTGAAGATTTTAAGTGATAACGTCTCAGGCCCAGGGTACCTACAACCCTGTTACTTTGTAGTTACCTCAACGGTCATGCATACCGTCACGCATATACGGCTCCTCCGTTCGACTCACCAGCCCGTCAGAGTGAACAAGCATACGAAGAGAACACCCCCTTTATTGTCAGATGAGTGACGAAAACATCGAACGCGGCGTATTAAGTGGCGTAGAATGATCTGATCACCATAGGCGAAGATCACGAGAATAGTCGCGATATCTCTCCCCTTTTCACACAAACTGGGATCGGAATCGAACAAACGTTGGGAAAACAAACAGCGGACCGCGCCTGACTGGGGGAAAATGGATGTCGCATGAATGCATCATGGTACAGCCATACTCTCGTTCCCGCTGCCACTCACCCTTTCAACTATGCATCCGCGATCCGCTGCCTCCGTCTTCAGGGTAGGCGGAGTGAAGCAAGGCTGTACTGTCGTCATGGAGGTAATGGTCGACAGGGCAGCTTTGAATTTGAGATGTGACAACTACCGCGATGCAGGATATGATTCAAGCTATCTTCAAGGTTCATCCGAAGGCTGACATAGTAGGCTTCTGACCCACACGTTGTATTTTGCATTGTATCGTTAGTCAGTTGGTATAAACCAGGGATCATGTTAGCAACAGAATAACAGCCTCGTCCAAGGTGAAAGGGGTGATGATTTCCGTGTTCCACTGGCACCCGAGTTTGGGATGACAAGTGAGAGGGGTGCTCAATTCCCCGTTAATAACAATGGTGGCTGGATGAAATGGGGGGTGAATTATTCGGTCCCAGGGGGAGATTGGGGGGAGACTTACTTACCAGCCTGCGAGTGGGGCCGAACGTTAACTTCGACCATATTTGTGACATTAGATTCTGTGAATACGATCGATACATCAATTGATCAAGAAAACGTTGATTGGTAAACAGGCGGTGTGGTCTCAATCGCGGCGCGGACACCGAGATCTTGATGAGCCCCCGACTCAATTCGCTACAGAGGAGAAAACGTGCGCACTGCTAATTCTATGTCAAGTATAATAGATCTTATCTTCGCTTGTTCCCTGTGGCTTCGGGTTTCGCCAACTGCAGTTCTCGAGCACCTCGTGCAGAAGAACACCGCCCTCGTTATCATTTATTGACGGATATGATGCGTGGACACGGACTTGTGTTGCTGAAGGGCTGCAATACCTTGTGACTGAGCCACCCGAATTCATTTAAATCCGCAACCACTATCGAGGGCACAAATTGGAGTGCCACTGAATTTTTCAGGGGGTTCCGTAGCCATTAGGCATCCCATTCAAGGTAAACAAGGGGGCTGCGGCGTTGCTCCAAACGGTGCACGGAATCGACGGGATGGCATCTACCGGAGGATCACAATCAAATTCTGATCGATAGAAAGCCACTGACCGTAAGACAACTACAACCATGATGTTGTTGACGAACGCTGTGCGGTTGCGATATCGGGGTTCTGCTTCCGCGCATTTGCACTCGTCGGTGGGTACCACCATGTCAATCCAAGTTAATATTTGCGGGCGCGATCGCGCTACTATCATCTACCCCCGAACCCACCTACCCACTTTTTGGCAGCAACATTTTCTCTTGGTAACTAGTGAGTAATAAAGTGCCGAAAAGTGGTAGGTGCCGGTTCGGGGGTAGGTGATAGTACTACCAAGTGGACCAGACTAAAATGGCTTGGTTAATATTAATACCATCGCGCTTGATCTGGCCGAACTGAGCTGGCCTCGAGAATTGTCATTGGACGGGGTATGCGGGTGGCGAAGCGGTTAGAAGCGGAGGCGCGGTGACATCGTGGAGGTGCACTTAGTATGGGTTAGCCATACTATGGGCGTACTATCGACGGCCACTGAGGCCGTTGAAGCATTTTCTGTCTCAATGGTAGTAAGTAGTCGTGGTCGTACCTGACGGGGTTCGGAGGGACGCACCATATAAAAACTATTCGTCTAGTAATAATCATGAAGGCTGAAAGATTTTTTGGCTACAAGCAATCTGGAGCTTGGAGGAGTCATAAATCTAAGTCAGTCTTGGTTATGAAAGAGTGCCAGGTCAATTATGTTATTACGTCTTCTTCATGTCCGATCAGTGAACGTTTGAACTCTGTTTCCAATGGAAACGAAGAGCTGTATTCCCCGGTGCCTGTGGCAATCCGCGGCGCGGATATGATGGGATGCTGACATGCGCTGACATTATGTCACCGTTCAAAACCGCGTTGTTCCGGTGACCATAGGGAGTTATGGTCTGATCTGTAGAGTTGTGCCACCAGATCTTTGCGGTTGCGCTGGCACGCGAAACTTCTGATTCTGTATCACAGGTGGGGGAGCAAGGGGCAAGTGTCACCGCAGTCTTCCGGAGATTTCCCTTTCTTGGCTACCGCCGGGTCCGTGTCAAGAAAAACTCTGGATGCTGTGTGTGCGTCCCTGTCCTTGTTCGTTCACAAATTTACTGACTGAGTAGGCTGCAGGGGATGCTCTGACGAGAAACCGGCAGGGAAATGGTTCTCGCCCCGGGATGACAAAAGACCGTCGAAAAACCGACAGAATGTCATTCTCTCCGATTTTCTGTGCGTACAACACGTTTGACCTCATTTGAACCTTTCAGGAACTCCATGCCCACTTTCTCGTAATGATTCGGTCATTCAGGCGCGGTCCCCACCAATTGGCGGGATGAGAAGGTCGCGGCGATCAACACTGAAGGTAGATTATCATCAAATCCATATTCGCTCCGATTTAGGCGTATTCATGGTTCACTTAAATAAAAACCCTCTAACGCTGTACCTGCATTACTACTCCCCAGCTCTCAGTACAGACGACGATGTTCGCTCCCCTCACCTTCGAGAGGGTTGTCACGTGCAATCCAACGATCCTCGACGAAATTGCTTTCTACGTGTCCGTCGATCCATTCCTCGGTCCACCTGTGAATCTCCTCTCGCTCCTGCTCACGTGCAGGACCATCTATAGGCACTTGTGTATTGCCAACAACAGTCGCCTTTACGCGGGCATCTTCCTCCACAAGTTCGATTCCGCAGCCATCGAACGTCGACTGTCCGATAGGTGGACCTCTCCCGCGTGTTTAGCCCAAGAGCTCCGTAGCCGTTGCATTTTGTTGCAACACATACGACGTGGAAACTTATCCCTTCGTTTAGATCGCGAAGCTCTCTGGGAGGCCTATTTGATGATGCTCGAAAACGATGGCCGCAATGAGCAGCACCTGTTTTCTTGGGCAAATCTACCCGACTGGGTTCTTGGCGTGGTCACTCTCAGGAGCCTCCCCTCATCCGGTCCCTCTGCGCCGCATCTATCTGATCCAGAGGGCATGTCACTTGCATTGTGGCTCCTTTGGATGACGAGCAGCAAAGGTAAGCTTTCACCAGCCCCTCTGGTCCCTAATCTGATTTTGTCCAGATGCGGTAGCCAGGGAACCTGTGGCCGTACGTACGGGACTTACAAACGCGATTCTCCCCTTTTTAGTCCGTGGCTACCAGGTAGAACGTAGTCATCTTCGTCTCGTTACGGATGCTAAAGCCTTGCTTTTAGTATCCCTCCATTTTTGCCCCAGATACGCACTTCTACCTCCCGCTGTGCGAGGACCACGATACATTGACCGCCGGTTTCTCCGGCCCTCCTCCCCTTGTGACTCAAATTCGCTATCTTGGAAAAAGGCTTAAGCTCGCAGTACCGCCTCTTGCCGCCGCCGCTCTGTTGAACTTTGTCGTGCGACAAGAGGCTTGGCAAGACGCGCATCCTCTCCCATCACGCATTTCTCTTCTTCCCGCGACGCGTGAAGAAGCGATTACCCGAGGTCTCGAATCCCCTGCGCTCACACAAGAAGACGTCAGGGAATTTCACTATCATACTCGAACCAGATTTTTTCAGAAACAGGGTGCCTCCAGTGAAGAGCATGATAAGGACTGGTATCGCTTAGTGGGGTGCCATTCTCCGTGCGCCGTCGAACGTCCCTTGAAGGGTATCGTGTACCCCCTCGGCACAATTATCGGTAACTGGAGTGGCCGTATCTTTGTGCGTTCTTCATTTTGCTTTGATTATTTCCAATGACCGGCTTGATGCTTACACAACCCTTCTGTCTAGGTCCCTGATATGTTCGCACATTTCAATGCTATAAGAGACCAACGCCTCCCACCTTCCAGTGTACCACTCGTACAGGAGCGTATAGCGTGTCGCTTTGAAGAACACCATTGCTTGTCCTTCAGCGAACCTCTCCTCGCCCCCCCATGCCCAAATGGTCTAGGGGAAGACATTTTTAACGCCTGGCTGCCTCGGGACCTACGATTCACCCGCCGCGCAGTAAGTGGGGTTTTACCTTCATCATTTGCGGTTACAATATATATCATGCACGGCTTATAGGATGGGCTGGAACTATTTGACCCGAGCACTGGGAAGAACACGTGGTATGAGACATATCGCCCCGATCACGCATCGCCCTATTCCGCAAAGGCTATTGAACGCCTGTCCAACGGATCATGGTGTCAAGAAGATCCGACTTCTACAATCCAGGAGGATATAGAAGAGGAGGATGAATATGAAGACTTTGTTGAGGAACTATCGAGTGGTGTTCAAGATATTATCATCACCGGCGAGGTCGGTCACCTCCCTTTTTCATGCTCCTCAGCTCTTGATAATCTGTTTTAGACCTGCGAAAGACAAGGGGAAGCCTGGGGCTACTACTCGTATATCGGGAGAATAAGGCCTTGGGATGGGCTCGTCGTTTTCCTTCGCATTCCAGTACGTAACCTCTTGGCTCCGTTGAATTGCGTTCATATCTCAACAATCCCGGATCAGATGAACAATCAAAACCGCGACAGAGGCCGTTGGATATTCAAAGGTTACATTCATGAACGGAGCTTAGTTGGCCGATGGCGAGATACGAGTATGCATGCCGTCGGGTATGAGGGTGGCTTCGTTCTCTGCCAGGAAGATGAAGTAAACACTGCTTCTGTGGGTGTATGACATGACTCGTTTTATGGCTTTCTGGTATGCACATGCCTTTTGTTGTACTCATGACTCATGTACGGTCCTTGTATGAATTGCCGCTGCGCATTAATGACGACTTACCACTTACTTGATACATAGTTGGTCAATACTTACCAATCCTTGTCGTGTTCTTTTTTTTCACACTGACATATTTTAATGAATATCGGCGGATCATTTGTGTTGGCTGAAAGCACGTACAGCCAAGTAGATTCTGAACTTGCTTAAAACAGATGCGTTGATCATGACCGCGTGGATTGTGGTTATCGTACACTAAGTAGTCGTGATGCGTCGTCTATTATACACGCGTGCGCGCGTTAGTGTACGACATACAATCCCTCCACGAAGTTATCCTCCTCCAGTACGTCTCTCAATGAATCCCCTAATATTAGAGTGACCCTCGAGCGTCCCGAAGAAACACCGCTTCACGGTGTTCTCCCACAGGACGACCCCTAATTGGTTAGCATACGACAGCACGTATTCATAATCAGCAAGCGAAGCGAAGTCTTTGTAGAGGAAACCTGTCCACACGAATAATGTCAACGAAGTGAGCTGAAGAAACACCTATATAGACAAAACGGGCCGCTGACGAACCTTCCGTTGACTTGAGCCGGTTTCGTTCTAGTTCCCATAACCTGATCTGGTCCTGGACTGTCACGGGCAACAACGGGTTCTGCGACATAAGCGTACGTCAGTGGCGTCCACTCCTGACAGGATGGCAGAGCGAGTGTCTTTACATTTTTCCTCATTTGAGGATGAGCGTGAGTCGATAAATAACTGATGATCTAGACCGTCAATAGTCGGTGAGTATATTGATCACCAGGAAATGAATGAGCTGACGTACCTGTTCTGCGGAGATACCATTGCTCAGCGCTCTTCGTACACTTTCACGCGTAAGCATGCCAACGACTAAATTTGGGAAGCGGTATTTCATGGTGATGAATAGGTTCAGTACAGCAATTTCGAGCGGGTTATCTGAGATCCCGAGATGTGAGCCATATGGACATAACATGGGAATCTCGACTTGTTTACCAGTGTAGGCATATATCCTGTAGTTGGTCTCTAGGACGATGAATCCTTGTTGTCCGGCTCCTGTGGTTAGTGCGACAGATGTTTCCGAACTAGCCCGTGTGGTACCAGAAGTACTCGAGGTTGGTAATGGAGGTGAGAGTGACGTTAGGGTGGTGGCCAAGCGAGTAGGGTTGAAACGCTTGGATGAAGCCTGCCAGGCGCCGGGGTGAGGTTAAGCTCGCGAAGAACCATGGAAGCTCCGACCTTTCTCTGCCAGACTAGTCCGTAATCTCGGAGATCTTCCAGCATTGCCTTTTGTGTCTCGCTCAATGGATCTGTCGAGTATTCCTGAGGATAACGACCAACTATGTCAAATCAATTACGAAATTCCTGCAATGGTATCACTCACGCGTCCAAGCTCCATGGTCGAAAGCATGAAGAGAAAGCTGAGGACTTCAACGAGGTCCATTTGCCGCTCCTAAACCAACACACATAGGTAAGGTGAACATCAGCGAACGAGCGAACATACTTCTGCCATGTGCAAATACTGGAGCAAGAGACTCCATAGCTGATCGTGTGGTGAGTGCAAAAGGAACTGGAATCCAGCAGAGGTAATTTGGAGGGGAGAGCCGCTGGAAAGATAGTCCGCCTCGGTCCTCATCGTATGAGTTAGGTTGAATACTCACTGGACACTTTTCATCAACTCGCTACGCTGGAGTAGGTATAGAACACCCTGCGATGGTTTGGTCGGAAGTTGTCCTTGTCCGGACGACACCATGTAGTGAAGAACGGTCTTGAGTGAGAATAAAGCTGAGTATATGCTGGAATAATGACGTGAATACTCACTTCCCACCTTTCCAAAGCATAAGAATCGAGGGTATCGATACTGGTGGGTTGTCGTTTGTCCTCGGCTGGCACACCGAAACTGCTCGTAGTACCGCTGCGAACAATTCCTCAGCAGGCGTATTGTGCATAGTTCCAAGTACTCACCCCCCTGTAATGGCCTGCCTCATACTAGACTTAAAAGTTGGATTCAGCGAAAGTCTCGCCGAAGAGTTTTGTATGATGTGCAACCCCGTCATTTCCGCTAGAGCTTGATCGTACAATCTGAAATAGGCCCGAAAACCAAGGCTGAGTATCTCACAACCTAGAAAACGGGCTGTAACCGACGTTCTGCCCTCTGGGACCACCCAGGCGGTCATGGTATTCGCCGGAATCGCGGTTTCAAGCCACAGTAAATTCATGATGAGCTGACGCTCTATGGGTCCAAGTAGACTTGCAATAGTTCAGTATCTCGCTCCCTAATCGCTTGAGCCACCGAACCAACCGGAATATTGACAGACATGACGACGGTCGTTGGTAAAGACGCGTCAGCGTGTTTTGGGATTGGGATCGTAAGGACGGCAGCAACGCATGAGGGGTACTTTCCGGGGTCGACGTGGGAGGTGACAACGCTTGGACAGACGGCATTTAAAGACGCGAATTCGAGTCGGAATTGTTCATAGATTGCTCGCAGTCAGTGGTCACAATATCTGAGTCGGAGAAAGAGTGTAATACAGCAAGTACGGCTATCTCCAACTTGCCTCTTCGAGATAATTAGCCCCTATGAGTGAAAATCTCATTAACGCGAAGCTCAGAAATTCCACGCTCAATCTCCATCTGTGACTGGGGACACAGAGACACGGAATATTCAGGGACTGCGGGGAAGTGGCCTTAAGCCTTCAAGTACCCTTAGTACAATCCAGTGTATCGTATCTCAAATCTAACTCTTTCAAAGGGTAAGTCCGACGCGATATTGGTTTCATCTAGTAGTCTCTGAAGATGATGCGCATGCAGTCGTCCGTAGTCTTCGTGCACACCGGATCAAAATGGAGCAGCGGAGATGGAGGCTATATGTATTATGCATGCACAGTGCTTGTTTTAGCACTAGCTTCTTACAACTTGGGGAATGTGTTTCACTTTAGTATATGGCATTACAAACCGCAGTGCTATAGGCTATTTCGTCAAGTCCAGTCACAATGTCCGAGGCCCTCTGGAATCGCGGCCGTAGTCCAAAACATCATCATCACGGGCTGGATCCAATCCGTGTAAGCGGATCCATGGAGTTAAAACGAACTTGAGATAACTATGATTGTCTTTCTCCGTCAGCTGGCATTCCGAACAGAGCGGACTTGCGTGAAGCGTTGCCACCAGTCTTGTCAGCATGAGGACATCTATCGTGTTGGGCGCCCTTAAGGTGCCTCTTGAGCGAGTCCTCCCTGGCAAATTGCAATCCACATCGACCGCAATAAACTTTGTCCTTGACGTGGACCGTCAGAATGTGACGTGGCAGGCTTTCCTTGTTCAAGTCCTTGGTACACCCGATCCAGGAACATCTCGTGCGAGCTTTCTCGTTCCCGGATTGGATACCATGGTGGGTCTGTAAGTGTTCTACAACGTTGCGCCTGTCCGCAACGACCAGATCAGAGCAAAGTAATCCATTTGTGCGCCATTGACATAGGAAAGCTCGTCGCTTGAACACCATGCTGGTCGCATTCCCGGACATACTAGGGCCCGGCGGACCGCACGCGGGACCAGCAGAATGATTAGATGGCTCGGAGATCGCAGGAGGAGTGATCAATGTCTGTCCCTCATTGCAAGGCTCGGCCGCGATGGAATCTGGTAAACCCAGAAATGTGGCGAAGAACTCATCGAGAGGCGTTTGAGAGTCTGTATTTCCAGCTAGATAATCATGGTCGTTCATCCGTGCATCCCATCGCCCCGCGAAAGAGTCTTGGAGGGTGGTCGGATACAGCTGTGGGATGGATTGAGGAGTGACGTAGGGATCTTCGAGATAGGGACTGTAGCCAAGAAGCTGAGGCGAATACGAGGACTGATACTGGGCATGAAGGGGAAGAAGAGGGGGATGAATTGCGCGAGCGAGGCTAAAGCTCGACCCATTCCATCCTACTTGGCGCGGGTTCGAAGCTACAGTGGAGTCCAAAGTCCCCGTTGCAACGCAACCTTGCGGACTCTGGTAAAAGGTCTCACTCGGGACATTGAACAGCCCGTTCGCGGTATCCGAGAAGATCTGCGAGGATGTGTGATAACGCCGCGCTTGATCAAGAGGCAGAGGGCTACTAGGATAGTCAAGTTTACTTTCATACTACCGTAGCATCGAGCAGGACTCACAAACAACAATTGATGAAAGGCTGCCCTCGGGGAACTTGATTACTCGGATGTTCCGAGGGGTCCTGCCTGGGGAAGTGAACTTGGTCGTCTCCAAAATTCATTGAGAGGTGAGTGTGTGAGAGAAATGGTGCCTGCGGGGAGATGGAAAATGAAGTACGAGTCCCTGAACTTTATCAGTTTGATCGATGGCAAGTTGGTATTGGAGTGTGGCAAGCCTCCAACCATCATCCATTCGCCACGGAGCCTGCCAAAATGCGGAGAAGACGACGGAACACAGAAGTCAACGCCTGAACACTGCAACTTCAAACTTCAAGACCCGCGAGCCCACCAGAAGCATCAAGATCGAGGCTTACCTTAATTGATAACGTGTCCGCCAGTACCGTGTCGGCACGTAGACGCACACCCGCCACACATGGCAAGGTAATTCGTGGTTTTGGCGGGCTCCTCAAGCGAGCTCCTTCGATGAGGTATTTCCATCCCCGTTTTGGATTGCTGTATCTTGGTCTCCTCGCGGATTAAACAATATCAGCGATATGATAAACGCGCTGCCACGCCTCCAAGCCCAGCCAAAGCCATATGGTAAGCTGTGTGGGCGCTTGATCTGACTATTGTCCATGTCATCCACCGGGCGCAGCACTCCATCCTAAGGTTCACCGACTCTAGATATATACGACTCAGAGGTTGGTTTCGATATGAGGGTATTAGACACACACTGCTCAACAATATCAATAGTCGCATTTGTCGAACAAATTCAAGCTAAGTCGCAAGCTTTCAAAGAACTTAGCATTCGCTGTTCTATTAATAGTACCGTGTAGCGTACAGGGTCACAGACTCTCCGAACACCTGTCTCGAGGATTCAATTCATGAGTTCAGTGATACATGTATAGAATGCATTACCTCTCGACACCGGTCCAACCGCTCCTGCACTTCCCAGCCAAGCCGGGGCAATTAACGCGGTGTGAGTTCATTACACCCTTTCGGGTGAATATCGCGTTGCACCTTGGACAGGGCCAGCGATACTCGAGATGTTTTTCTTGTACATGCCTAACCACACAATCCTTGTTTAAACTCTCTTGACATCCGTCCCATTGGCATGTAAGCCTTGGAGTCGTGTGCACTCGGTGCACGCTGCGTAAGTGGGCAGCGAAATCTCCCCCAGCCACAAGTTGGCTACACGGGAGACCCTCTATCCACCCGCACTGGTGTTCTTTCAGGTTGAAGGCGTTGGAGATCAACTCGATCATGGCCTGACAAGAAGAAACGAGTCATTATCAACGGATCTCTCGAGGGTAATGGGGAAGGGAGTACCTCTTCGTCGAAATTGGTGTTGAATGACATTATAACGAGATCGCAGGATGTTTAAAGTGACTGGGACGACTAGATTTTGTTGGTATTGAGCTGAGCTTGCAGTCATCTTATATCGTCGGACTAGCAGGCTTTGCCATTGTGAACATTGGCATGGACTCCATCAGACCAACGGCCAGGCGTTCGGGAGATGGAGAGACCGATGCTCTCCAAGGCTTGAGAAAACTAGCGCCGAAAGGTGAAAGGAACATGGATGGAGAGGTTGCTTGCCAAGGAGGAGGGCGGGCGGCATCGGAGGGCAACCGTCGATATGCCAGAGGTAGGATTCCCGTAATATTCCCTTAATTTCATACAAGCTCTCCCGACTCACGCGCCGATCATTATTTTCGCGGGAGGTGGACCACGACCATTGATCTTGGGATCTGGGATTCCCGACCAAGAGGTGCAAACATGTGTCCGGACTCCTTTTAGCCCGAGGACCGGAGCTGCAGTGAGCGGAGGACAGAGGGCCTAGATTCGTCAATGAGAGATGTGCTCCTGTCGATAAAGGAAATGCTTTGGAGTCAAGCCCATTGAAGCTGCCCAGATTTCAATAGCCCAACTTCCGAGAGAGTAGGAAAGTGGGATCCCAACGCTAGTGGTCCCCATCACGAACCACCTGAAATTGATAGTCAAAGGACAAAGTGAACAAGTGAGATCTACCCTGGATCAGCGCCGTTCAGAATTAAAGTCTGAAGCGACTGGTACGAGGCGCCAGTGCTAGGGTGGGAACAACGACAACAAACCACACGACCCATGGAGAGCGACTTGAAGACATTTTGTGATTCCACTTTCAAGTGATGGGTTCCAGATCTGGCCGATCGAGGAGGAGAATTGATCCACGCGTTCGAAGCGTGCAACCGTCGTTTCCTGGCAACTCTTGACCTCGAATTCCGCGGACCACGAGTAGGATTTAGGCGCTTGAAGGCGATGTCCAACGCCATTGGCAAGACAGAATGGAACATATCAACGTAGAGTTCAAGTTCGCAATATTTCACACGTAAATTCGAAGTCAGCCTGTGCTTGCACTTGCCACTTGGACCTAGTCTCCCGGTAGGAAGACGGTCGTTCAAACGTTCAAGGCCAGATGTGGATCAGCTTCCTCAGACTTCCTGAAACCCAGTTACACCTGGACCTGGGCCCGCTGGCAGAGCTCAGCGCTCAGCGTTCAGCACTCAGCTGTGGCACTCTGGGATCGTATCCGTGAAGTCGATCAGACACTGGATCAAACCAGTTGCCTATCAATACCCTTTAAGTCAATTTTTATGCCACGAGGAAAGGAATCGAAAGGATGCAAGGCATTAACTTGAATCCGAAGTGCATTTCGACCATGTCACAACGACAGAACTCATTTCGTTTTTGTCTGAACTTAGTATTCGAACCTTAGGGCCCGTTCGGCAGCCCTCGTTTTGCGTCCGTTTCGTTTCGTTTTGCTCCGTTTTGAGTTCCCACCATTTTTTGGCGCTGTGACGCTTGTGTGACGCCTACCAATAATGGAAAAACAGTATGACATCTGAGTGCGAAATTTCTCAACGGTGTGCAGCGCCAACCACACCAATAGCCCTAACCCTAATCCTAACTTGATATTCCTAAACCTCACCCTACTTTCAATACCCACTAAACCTCATCCTATCCTTAGGTAGTTGGTTTGAGTTGATTGTTTTATTTTATACATCATTTGGCTGGAGAAATGTGTAAGCATATTGATGAAATGGGATGGTTTGAGGCTCTGCGGGCGAGGTACGAGCTCGGACAGAGCCGAGACTCGAGCCAGGTCGGGACCAATCGGGTTCTCCCGGGATCATCCCTTATCTAGCCTGCTCCCTCGTCCATATGCCTCCTTCACCTCTCTCTATCCAACCCATCTGAATCTTCATATCCACGAACGCATGTCTCTCGCAGCCCTTTCTCGTACTCCGCCGAATCGTTCTACGCGTGGCCCTCCCACGGCGGGCACGCGGTTGAGCCCTGACATCGAGGAGGACGCTCCCTCAGACGACTACGACTTAGATCTCGACCCACGAGGATCGGTCGATGCCGATGCCATGGAGGAGATGCTTTTGGACTCTGGTTCAACACTTCTCCACTCCCCTCAAATGGGCTCTCGCCGAGCGCGTCAGCCCTCTGCTGCCACGCCCGCCCCCTCGTCAGGTGCCTCGGCGGGACCGCCGACAAAGCGAGCACGCCAGACGTCCTCTGGTCCGTCCTCGCGCACTCGGGCCCACGCCAAGACGCTGGCGGCTCTCGCTACCTCGACACCACTCCCTCAACCCCTCGCTTCGTCGAACGCCTCCTCCTCAACCCTCACGCCCGCAAACACTTCGTCCTCGTCCCTCTTCCCGCAGATCTCCATGGCTCCTCCTCCTGCCCCCTCTAGTCAACCCACCGTGACCCCACTCGTCGTCCCTCCTCCCGCTCCGCAGAACACTCCCACATCTGCGGGCAAAGGGAAAGGTAAGGCAAAGTCTCCCAGCGTCTCCGCTCAGGTTCGTCCCCCCACGATCACCCTGAAGGCTCCCGCTCCTACGCCATACCCCCCCTCCCGGGCCGGCGATTCCACCGGTTACGTTGACAGTCCCGCCCGTCACCGCAGCGCCCCCTGCAGTGCCTGTCCCCGCGGCTACCTCTCCCTCCATCCCTTCCCTCGCGTCCCTGGCTCAAGCATCTCTGGCCCGTTCCCTGTCCCGGGACGACTTCCAGGCTGCGATGCTCGCCCTTTATGACCAGCAGGCTTCTAGGGCCATCTTATCTACCCTCCCTACCTTGCCGGTTGGTGGTGCACCCGCCCCAGGTAAGTCTTATGTACCTTTTCTACCCTACCTATCCTCCCTTTCCTTACCCACTACCCGCGCTTTCCCCTTACTGCCGTACCCCCCCTTGGCATTCGTGCGCCTTACTACCCTTTCAATCTACCCTACTCTTTGACCTTCCTTATCGGTCACCTCTCTGACCTTTCGCTTGTCGTAGCGCTGGCATTCACCCCTCGCGAGCTGATATCTGACCCTTCCCACCTTCTTGGGCTGGTCTCACGGCCTCGCCCTCCTCCCTTGTCTGCCCCTCCTACCGCGGGCTCTTCCTCCCTCATTGACCCCGATGACCTTATAGATCACCCCCACGTGGTGCGTCTGTTACGAGAGGGCTGGTCGACCCATATTTCCATCCATTGCCTTGCCTCTGCGTCCTCCCGTGCTCTCTCCCATTTCACTGGTGCGATTCCCCCTGTGAAGGACGATGATGAATTCCACATGACCAAGGAGCAATATCGGGAGGCTTCGGCCATCTTCCCTCGTCTGATTCGTGCCCACCTTCCAAATCCTAGCGCTGACGCTATTGCCGACGCGTTCCAGGCCCATTTCTCTCGCATCACCTCTTCGCACGACTTCTCCCGTGACTTCGAGGTCTGGAAGTTATACTGCATTCACTTCCGTTGTACATACGTCCAGAACTCGGCGCGTTTCAACCCTGCGGATCTCCACATGGGTCTGCGTACCTGGTGCCACAATCAAATCAAGCTCAAAGAGGACAGCTCTCATGCCTCTCGTTTGGACGCCATCGAGTCCTTGGTTCGGGGCTTGCCCTTTCGTTCCTCTGCCCCACGCTCTATCGTCTCCTCCTCTTCATCCTCTTCTTCCACTTCCTTTCCCCCTACCACCACCACTTCCTTGTCCACCTCTTCGGGCTCCGTCAGTGCCCCTGCCCCCGCTCGTACTTCCATACCATGGTCGTTGGAGAGGCACGGCAAGTGCTTCGTCTGCCTCGGTCCGCACTTCACCAAGGAATGCCCTTCCGCGTCGAACGGCTGGGTCTCGAGGAACGCCAAGGGCGTCTGGGTCGACGCTCAAGGACGCTCCTTCTGCTATAATTTCAACGGCCTCCGTGGTTGTTCCACCTCCGCCACAAATTGCAGGCACCGCCACCAGTGCACTGTCTGTGGGTCGAGCGACCACAACGCTCAGTCCCACCCTTCCTCCCAGTGATCTTTTTCCCATCGTAACTCCTCTCATCGCGGACAGATGGGAGGAGCTTCTTCGTGCCTGTGGAGAGTCCGTCTGGTCCCGTTTCTCTGATATCCCCCACGGCCTGCGTTTCGGTTTTCGTCTCGGCGTCTCGTCTTCTATCTCTGCAACTTTCATTCCCCCAAACCACACTTCTGCCTTCGAAAACTCTGACTTCGTCTCATCTCAGATTCAGAAGGAGATCGAGGCAGGTCGCTATTCCTCTCCTTTTGACCCCGCTTCCCTCGAATCTCTGGTTGGCCCTTTTCGCACTTCCTCTCTTGGTGTCGTCTTCCATTCTGTCACTGGTAAGCCCCGTCTCATCCAGGACCATTCCTTCCCCCGCAACGATCCGTGCCTCCGTTCTGTCAATTCCGAGATCGACTCGTCTTCTTTCCCCTGCGATTGGGGTTCCTTTTCCGACTGTTTCCTCCTAGTCGCTCGTGCACCTCCTGGCTCTGAGGTGGCTGTTTTTGATGTCGACGCCGCTCACCGCCGCATGCCCGTTTGCCCCCTTGATCGTCTGCATGTCTGCATCTTTTGGGACGGTAAGGTCTTCATTGACCACTGCTGTTGTTTTGGGTGCAGCAGCTCCTCAGGGATTTTCGGGCACTGCGCGGACGGCGCCACCTGCATTTTTCGCTTCCGTTCTGTCCAAGACCTCATTAACTGGGCCGATGACTTCGCCTTCTTCCGTTACCCTTCCGGTGTCGGCCCTGATGGTTCTTTTATTGTTTGTCCTCTTCACTCCCTTCTCCCCCCTTTCTGGTATCTGACCCCTCGTAGTTTCCTTACGACGCTTCCCTCATATGGGACGTTGCCGCCGAGCTTGGCTGGCCTTGGGCAGCCAAGAAATTCATCGATTTTTCTACCTCCTTCCCTTATCTAGGTTTCGTCTGGGACCTTGCAAACAAGACCGTTTCCTTGCCCGACTCCAAGAAGTCGAAGTACCTTCTCCGCCTCGACTCTTGGGGCCCTTCCCTGTCTGTCTCTTACTCGGACTGCGAGATTCTCATCGGAACTCTCAATCACTGCGCCGTCGTTCTTGTGGACTTGCGCTCGCACTTGCCTGCCTTATACCGTTTCGCTGCATCATTTGGTAATTCTTCTCGCTTCGTTCGTCGTTCCATTCCGCCTTCCGTTCTTCTTGACCTTTCTTGGTGGCGTGACCGTTTTAGCTCCCCTCTGTGCGGTCGTCAGATCTTCCTCCCTCCTTCCCCCCATTCCAGCTCGATCTTTGTGGACGCCTCGACCTCCTGGGGCGTCGGTTTCTTATTCGAGGATCGCGGTCTTGCCTGGTGT